>QGOB01001331.1:0-12771 GCA_003313055.1 Termitomyces sp. MG145 | reverse complement strand
TTTTTTTTTTTTTTTTTGTGTGTGGTCCTTGCCTCTAACGACGACAACAGGCACCGATTGTGTCGCGAGTGAGTCGGCTGACACACCCGCCGCCGCTGCAGCGGGGCACGAAACTGCTGGTGTACGGCGGGGGTGTGCCAGCGGCGTGGAATGCGAATGTGCTGCCGACAGAAAAGGACAATAAGGAGGAGGAGACGACGCAGACGAGCAACAAGGCGGCGTTGGGAGATGCGCGGCTGTTTGCGACGTGGGAGGTGGAAACGAAAGACTTTCGGGTTGGAATTTCTGCACGGCGGGGGCGTCGGGTGTAGTTTATGGCGTAGGATGCGCCACGATGTAGTTAGTTAGTTAGTTGAGATGCGCCACGTTGATTGCTGACAAATACACGCACTTGATAGAAATGTTCTCTGAGCTGGCTGAGATTAGCCGCAACACTTCCGTCATTTCTTCCTCGTCGTCCTCGTCGTCCCTCAGCGACAGACTCGATCCACCTCCCGTTCGTCCTCCTCGCTCTTTTGCTGCCCCGCGCTCCTCCTCTGGACCACCTCAGTCAGTTCGTCAGCTGCCAGAGTACATCCAGCGTGAGCTCGGTGTCGAACCAGTCCAGGCGACGCCGGCGCCGGCAACAGCGATCTCGGCACACGATTTTGAGTTTGGCGAGATCCTCGGGCACGGCTCGTACTCGACGGTCATCGAGGCACGCGGCAGAAGGTCTGGCCGAGCGTACGCCATCAAGGTCCTCGACAAGGCCCATCTCCAAAGGCACAACCAGCGCCGTACTGCTTATGCTGAGAAGGACGCTCTCGTCGTTCTCGGCACTGCCCATCCTGGCATTGTAGGTCTTCATTCGACCTTTTCTGATGCATGGTCGCTCTGTGAGTCAACCTTTTGCTTTTTGTCCTTGCAATTCTTTCTAAATCAACTCCAGACTTTGTCCTTGACTTGCTGCCAAACGGCGATCTTCGTGCACTCGTCGTCCGCTATCGCTCTCTTTCTCTGTCCTGCACCCGCTACTACATTGCCCAGCTCACAGACGCCCTTGCCTATATCCACTCCAAGGGCGTCATGCACCGCGACGTAAAGCCCGAAAACCTTCTCCTTGATGCCCGCTTTCGTCTTGCCCTCGCAGACTTTGGCACAGCCAAGGTCTTGTCTCCAGATGACAGCTCACGCCGCTCAAACACCTTTGTCGGCTCACCCCAGTACTCGTCTCCAGAGCTCCTATCCACCTCCCATACCTGCCCCGCATCTGATCTCTGGGCCCTCGGTTGCGTCTTGTTTGAGCTTCACACCGGCACATTTGCCTTTAACGGCCCCTCACCCCTCCTCACCTGGCGCCTCGTCAAGGCCCTCTCCTATACCATTCCCGATCTATTTGATACCGATGCCGCCGACCTCGTGCGCCGCCTCTTGCTCCTAGAGCCAGCAGACAGACTCGGTGCAAATGACATGTCTGCCCTCAAGAACCACTCGTTTTTTAAAGCCATTGACTGGGACACCATATGGCAGCTCCCTCATCCCCCACTACAAAGTGGCCTCAAGCAGCCCCCCGAACCTGTCAGCCCAATATCGTCCGACGCCGAGCTCAGTGCCCAGCTCAGAGAAGAGAGGATGCAGGAAGAAGATGGAGACGAGATTCTCTGGGCAAAGGATGCACGGATTGCTGCGTATCTGCCTGGCCTCAGACACATGAACACCATGCCTTCAGTCCAGCCAGTGGGTGACTACAAGTTTCCCAGGGTCGGATCCAACGAGGACGGTATACTACCCTATGATGCCGTCGAGGCTCTTGACCTCGCTGTCGATGACCCGCTCGCAGAAGCAGAGAATGTACTGGCTCTCGAACAGCCGGTCAATGTCGATGTCGTCGAACAAGATCTCATTGACAATCCAACACCTCATGCGCCCGTGTCTACTCCTCCTAGGATTTTGACTCCACCAGCCGCACACACCAGCTTTGTACACCTCTTACAACCCAAGGAAACACTGATCCTCTGCACTCCGCTCGTACCAGAGTCTTCCACTCCCGGAGGTCTTGTTCGTCTTCTTCCACGCTTGCTCTCGGGCTCGTTGAGGGGGAAAAAACCAAATCTCAAGGAGCGGGTGTTGTTGCTCACTGACCGACGCGTGTTGTGTGTAAATACTGGTGGTAAGAGCGCGACGCCTATACTAAAAACCGAGTATGCGTTGACTAAGGGTGGGGGTGTGTACATCAAGGGCGTGGAGGCGAGAGGTCATGACGGGCTGACTATCCTAACTGTGAGTCGTCCCAGCTCCCTCGAGTACGACATTGCTCATTTTTACACAGAATGACAAGGGAGTAACATATGCATTTGATGAGCTGGCCGCACAGGAAAAATGGGTGCGGAATATTCAACGCATGTTGGTCGTTGCGTAGCGTTGAGCACTGTAACTTGATCTTTTCTTGGTTATCGCGGTTAGTATATATAGATATATATATGTGTGTAGACTTCAATGGAATAACAAGAATAATACAGATACAGATGCATGAATAAAATACGAGCTAGGATAATCCTCTGGAGTACTCAATCATCGCCCACTAGTTTGAAGACTAGATAGACAATCGTGACACCAAGGCCGAGGATGAGAGCCAGTACACCTCCAACGTACAGCACAACCTCGAGCTTGCTGATCTCAGGTGAGGGCAGTCTTTCAGGTGCACGCCCAGCCTGAATGTCCTCGAGGCGTTTTTTCTTTGTAATCTCAAAATCGAGCTTCTGCTCTTTGCGGATGATGCGTGTACGCGGATCCTCTTTGTTGAATGAGACCCCATCGGTGCTGAGAACTACGTGCGTAGGATAGTTCTGTTCCAGCCATTGCTCGATCTGTTAGGTAGAGTTAGGAAAACTCGTTAGAAGAGGGGATGAAGAGAAGTTTCTTTTCGTACCTTGCCGCATGCGACTGATATCCGCAAAAAGTTGGGGTCGGTCGTGACTGCCTTGGCATGGATTTTACGTGCGTATTCGACAAAGATGAGTGCAACTTCACGGGGGTTGGTTGAACGCATGATGAGCTACGTACGTTGCGAGCGTCAGACACGTGAAGAGAAAAAGTTTCGAAAGCTGAACTTGCCCGTGCAGCCTCTGCCTTGCGGATTTTGATATTTCGGTCAAACATGGCTGGGTTCATGAAGCATAGCTCGAGTGTCGCGATAGCCATTGTGGCGGGAATCGCGCAAAAGTTGAACACGCTTTGGTTTTTGATCAGTCGTAGATAGTCCAGTGCGTCTACTGCGTGCCGTAGCGCGTCGACGACCATTCCACTTTGCGCCCACATTGCCCGTTCACGTGCATGTGGCGCGTACATGTCTTTCATTTCGGAGAAACCATATTCCTTCCGTCCCCAGATCTCCCGCGGCCAAAAATATCGTTGCTCGTTTACGTCTTCGCGGTAGTCGCGGATGATGTTAGTCTTTTGGAGGAGGAGTCCCATAGAGTTGGAGAGCTCGAGTTGGTCCTTGAGCCAGGGCGCTTCTCTGTGAGAAGCGGAGAATATCCCGGAAAGGCCTTCCCCGACAAGGCCCGCGACGTAGTGGCAGTACAAATCGTACTCGGCGATGGTATCGAGGTATATAGAGCCGGTTGTGGCGGCTTTGTGGGCATAGTCGGCCATTCCAGTTTCCATTTTCTCCGTAATGTCGACAATGACGTCGCGGTAACTGAGATGACACGTATGAGAAGGGCAGGGAATACAAATAAAGAATACGTACGAAGAATCAAGACGGTTGAGTTCTTCAACAACAACGTCGTATTCGACGAGGAGTTGTCGATCCTTCTCGTTGGGGCCACAGCCGTCATATTTCCACCCGGAAGTAACAGTGTGTTTATGGAAGGAGCGAAGGATAGGTTGTTTGATGTCGTCAGGAATTGTCATGTCGTCTTCAATGGTATCCAGTCCGCGAAGGACTAGGTAGAATATGCAAATCTGATAGGCCGTATTGTAAACAAGGAAACGAAATGATAGTGGACTGTTACTGACTGTCCGCGCCAAGTCACCATCAAGCTCCTTGATAACAGCCGAAAAACTTCGACTGGTCTGGTCGAGAAAGGCCCAGCAGCGGCGCATCGACTCTCTGTCCCAGCCAGAGGTCGGATACTCCTTGATAGAGGTGATGTCGCGCTTCTGCTCGTGGTAGAAATAAAATTGAACGAGAGTACGGAATTCATTGGGATGGGTGAGGAGGAGGACAAGCCAGTTTGTGATGCTCATGGTGGTCGTCCCTCAAAGTTGCCTGACAATCTCTCGATCACATTTTGCCTCGTATCGTATGATTCGCGATAGTCACGTGATGACCCGCCCCTAACCCCCCATCACATGAACGCGTTTCGCGTTTGCTTTCTCCAAAATGCCGCTCATCCGCATAGAGCTGTGCGATTTCAAGTCCTATAGGCAAGGAGATTCTTGATTTTTGATTTCAAAACGCTCATTTCTTTGTGCAGAGGACACCAGACAATCGGTCCTTTTAAAAACTTTACTTCTGTCATCGGTCCAAATGGCGCAGGTAAATCAAATCTCATGGACGCCATCTCTTTTGTACTTGGAGTCAAGAGTGCTCAATTAAGAAGTTCCCAACTCAAGGATCTTGTCTACCGTGGCAGGAGATTGGGAAGAACTGATGTAGAGGAAGGATCAGAAGCTGGGGCCGCAGAAGAAGACGATGACGGTGAAGAAGAGGGAGAGGGAACGGCCAAAAAGGCATGGGTACTTGCTGTATATCAGGATGCAGAGGCGAAAGAATGGAAGTTTCAGCGGACGTGCGTGCCTTTACTACCCCTCCGATGATTGGTGACATTCTGTTATAGAATATCCACGACAGGCGCTTCCGAGTATAGACTCAACGACAAGGTTGTCACATACTCTGCCTATAATGCTGCTCTTATAAGTCACAATATTTTGGTCAAAGCCAAGAACTTTCTCGTGTTCCAGGGAGATGTCGAACAGGTCGCCTCACAGTCGCCACTTGCGCTCTCGCGTCTCATTGAACAGATCAGCGGTTCTCTTGAGCTGGCAACTGAGTATGAAAAGGCCAAGGAGGCACAAGAAAGAGCTACTGAGAACGCAACGTTCAACTTTACGAAGCGCAGAGGAATTGCTGGTGAAATCAAACAATACAAGGAACAAAAGGGGGAGGCAGAACGCTTCGAGAGTCTTTGTACAGAAAGGGTTCGTTCGTCGACTACCGCCCGCTTCACCCAAATACCCACTTGACGATTTCGTAGGATGACTTGATCCTCAAACGCAATCTTTTCAAGTTATTCCAAATCGAAGAGTCTATAGAAGACAATTCGAGAAAGATTGTGAGCAAAAACAAGGAACTCGCAGGTCTTCGAGAAGAACAGCTTGTACATGACAAGGCCCTCGAGGCGGCTCGAACAGAGCAAGCCAAAGTTCGGTCTTCTGTGATGCAAAAGGAGAAGAACATCAAAAAGGCCGAAAAGGCTCTGGACGGAAAGGTTCGAGGGTGATGCTCTCCTTCTAACCTTCTCTCGCTCACGTGCATCATAGCGTCCAGATATGGTGGCTATTGAAGCACAGATTACGCATAGCACTCGAAAGATCAACAATGCCACCAAAACGAGAGACGAAGTGGCAAGGAATGAACAAAAGTTGCGCGATCGAGTACAATCCTTGGAAAAGGAATTGGCGGGCGTCAGGAGAGCAGCAGATGCAGCACAAGGTCGAGTCAAATGTTCTTTTGTATGACACCTCTCCTTATGAATGTGCGATCTTGGAAACAGAGGAACAACGAAGGGCGGCACAACACAACATGGCACTCAGCGAGGAAAGCCTCGAAGACTATCGTAGACTGTAAGATCTACGGATCTAGCTAGGTGTCTGTCTGATGCTGATGGTCATGTCAAAGGAAAGCGTCCGCTAACGTCCTGGCCATTGATGAGCGCCAGTCGCTTGAAAGACTTACAAGAGATGAAAAGGCGACTGGACGGACAGTAGCCCAGCTCACTGAGCGGGAGCAAGTACTTGTCGAGAAGAAGGCTGCTCGCAGTGAAGAGTTGAAAGTTCAATCAGAGAGAAAGGCTGAGGTAATCGAAATGTAATATTGCCCCTCGTAGTCGACTGACAACAACCTCTTTAGCTAGAGGAGAAGATGGCATCTCTTCAAAACGATCTTGCAAGGACGCGGCAGGATCTGAATAACCAGCAATCAGAAAAGACGCGAATTTCGTGCGTGTCGTGATCGTCCTTTCTTCGAGATTGTGAGAACTCTTACTGTCTGGCCAGAAAGCTCGAAGCCGAGGCGGACGAGAAGCTTCAAGGTGTATACCAACAACTGTTGCAGGCAGGAGTAGACAGGAATGAATCCGAGCGTGAAATACGACTCAAAGAAACTCTTTCCAATCTTCAGCGAATCTTTCCTGGTACGTGACTCTCTTGTTGATGCTATAGAAGTGTTTCGAAAAGTATGCAGGTGTCCGCGGCCGTGTTGTCGATCTTTGTAAACCGATTGCAAGGAAGTACGAAACGGCGATGTCGGTCGTGCTTGGGCGCAACATTGATGCCATCGTCGTAGACGAGGAAAAGACTGCAATCGACTGCATTGAAGTGAGTTTCATAACACTCTGCAACTATCACAATGAGCCTAAATAGCTATGAAGTACATGCGCAATCAACGTGCAGGCCAAGCTACTTTCATCCCTCTCGACACGATTCAAGTCAAACCCATCAACGACAAATTCCGTTCATTCGCCAAAGGTGCACGTTTGGCTGTAGATGTTATTGTTAGCGAAGGCGTCGTCGAGAGAGCAATACACCATGCTTGTGGCAATGCCATAGTCTGTGATACGATGGAGATTGCACGTTACGTTTGTTATGAAAAGGGACAGGAAGTCAAAGGTAGAACATTGTGTTTTTCGAGGTAACATAACAAGGCTGAAACTTTTTTGTGGACTAGCTGTCACCCTAGAGGGTACCGTCATTCACAAGAGTGGTCTCATCACAGGCGGTCGTAGCACCCACAATACAAGCAAGAAATGGGACGAAAAAGATGTGCAAGGTAGGGGTAACTCCTCCATGCTTGGTAATCGATACTCATGGTTGAACAGGATTGATGCGTGTCCGAGATAAACTCAAAGCGCAGCTTCGTGAACTGGCTAAACAAAAACCTCGTGGTCAGACAGACGAAAACCTCATTGCGGAAATCTCACGCCTCGAGTCGGCGAGCACTGTGGCTAGAGATGATCTCGTGAGAGAATTTCTTCTCTCTCCTTTATTATATTCTTATTTCATCAGAGTGCCTGCAAACTCCGCATAACGGGTCTGAAAGATGAGTTAAAACACATTGACAAGGAGATAAAGCAGATTACTCCCGATTTAAACAAGGTCGGGTCTAATTGGGATGAATTTATAGAGGTGGACCAAAAATGAATTGTTTGACAGGTTCAAAAAAGTCACGCATCTTGCGTCGCAGAGATCGAAAAGCTGACGGCCATCGTCAATGCTGCTGAAGATGGTGTCTTCAAGGCCTTTTGCAAAAAGATCGACGTTGCAAATATTCGTGAATACGAGGAACGACAGCTAAAGGTCGCCCAAGAAGAAAGCAAAGCAAGACTGCAGTTTGAGTCTCAGATTGCGCGTTTGGGTCATCAGCAAGTCCTTGCCGCTAATCATTTTCTTTCGAACTCTTATATGCCTTTGATTCTAGGGTTGCATTCGAGAAAGACGGTCTGACAGCTGCCCTTGAGCGCTTAGCAACTCTAGAAACGGTCCTTACCACAGAAGAAGCCAATCTTGCAAAATATGAAGGGCAAAAGACTACGCTCAAAGATGAGATTGCGGCCTCTGAAGAGGCCCTCGAGGATCTACGTAAAGAGCTTGCTGAAATCCAGGAGACTTTTGAAGAGAAAACCAAGAATGTTGAAACTGTTAAAAAGACTACGGCGAAGGCTGGAAAAGTTTTAGATCTCGCTCTCAAGGAGATTGCCTCATGGGTAAGCCTCCTTTTGATTGATTTTCACACCGCTCACCATGATACATGTAGAACGACGAGATCGAAAAATTCGCTCTTGAACGATCTTCGATCTATCGTAAATGTCGTCTTGAAGAGATCCAGCTGCCTCTGCTCCAAGGTGATCTGAAAAACGTACCTATGGAAGAGGTCTGTCTATTTGTTGCTTTGTATGGTTCTTCCTCTATCTCATCTCATTAGAACCTCCGCGACGAAGTTGCCATGGATATTGATGAAGAGGACGAGGACGGGACGCAACAGTTGAAGAATGTGCAGGATCACGGTATTGAAGTTGATTTTGAGAGCCTAGACGACGATATTCGCGAAAACGGGTCTGTGGCAGATTTTGATAAAGACATCACAAAACTCAATGCCGAGATTGAACGCATGGCACCTAACCTGAAAGCAATTGAACGGTTAGACTCCTCTCACGATATCGTTTTTATCGGAATTTTGACATATGTGTAGTTTGGAGGACGTTGAAACCAAGTTGGCAGAAACAGAACGAGAAGCTGAAAAAGCCCGTAAAGATTCCAAGACTGCTCGAGATGATTTTCAAGATGTTAAACGGAGAAGGTATTGATTGGGTGTGTTTAAATTTATTCTTCTCTTGACCAACCACCCTTTTTGCAAGGTGTGAATTATTCAACAAGGCATACAATCATATATCGGATCGTATCGATCAGGTCTATAAGGACCTCACGAAGGGTAAGGCGTCACCGATGGGAGGTGTTGCGTATCTCAGCTTGGAGGACAGTGAGGTAAGTATCGGCCACCTGGATGAAAACCAATTCATTTCAAGTTGTTGGTTAGGAACCATACAATGGTGGTATCAAGTATCATGCCATGCCCCCTATGAAGCGATTCAGAGACATGGAGCAGCTTTCAGGCGGTGAAAAAACAGTGGCTGCTCTTGCCTTGTTATTTGCTATCCATAGGTAAGCCTAATTGATTAAGGGTCTACAGTACTTTGTGCTTAACTTCCCCTTTAGCTATCAGCCCGCTCCATTTTTCGTTTTGGATGAGGTTGATGCTGCACTTGACAATACCAACGTTGCCAAGATAGCCAACTATATCCGCGCGCATGCCTCTGATGTATTCCAGTTTATTGTGATCAGCCTGAAAGGCTCTCTCTATGAGCGCGGCAACTCACTTGTAGGCATCTACCGTGACCAGGATGTGAACAGCTCTCGCACACTAACACTTGATGTGAGGATTCGTTGTTCATTTGATATGGATATATCGACTAACAATATATTATTTCAGCTCACTCAATATGATGAATGATAATGTAATATTAATAATACCCTGCTTTGATAGCCTGTTTGCTTCTCATTCGTCTGTATTAACATTCCTCTGTAGTACCATTACCATGTCAAGCATCTGTCAAACCTCAATTTGTTGTGTGATGATGTGCCAAATATTTAGTTGTCTTTGGCTCACCCGCTGGATGATGATCAAGACTGAAAGGTTGTTATAATTCTTAAGGACAAAGTTATGCCCTTTCCCAACTTCAACCTCACTGTGCTTGGTTAGGGCCTTTTTTGAAAATTGAAAAAGACAATGTTGGCAATCTAATCATTGCCCAAATTAACTCCAAGGAAAACCTCCTTACATATTTGCCCAATCCAAGTCTGGACCTCTTATGATGGTCCTGCTGACCTGGGGGCTCACCTTCAAGAGCAAGAACCCACTAGTTGGAGTTAGTTGACAGCAGAGGAAGAAGGACTTATGGATGTCATTTCAGAGCTCAGGATGTGGATCTGAAATCTGGGCAAATGTAGGCAGAGGTGTCAAAGTCTTCGAGAAACCCAGAAGATTTAGGTACTACACTGGAGTGAGATAATTTGATGATCATGAGAGAAAACTGGAAGACTGAGAGTTCAGAAAGGAGAAGACTAGGAAACTGATAGAGTTGAGAGACAAGACCGGGAAACAGAGAGTAAATAGGGAAACAGAGATAAAGGAAACATATCAGCAATATCAAGACTAGCTACTGACTACAGAGGTTCTATAGCTGTATACTCAGGCTTCTTGGAGGGGACCAATGATATGGCATGTGGTAAAAGAAATGCTAAAGTAGATTCAAAAGAAAAATCAATTATATTATTATCTACATACAGGCACAGTCAGGAATACAAAGGTGAAAAAAAGAGATAAAGAGAGGAGCTGAGAAGGTGAGGACAGGAGGTCACAAATGAAGAGATTGAGAGGCAAAGGCAGGGGTGTGAGGAACCAAAATCAACCCAGAATAAGTAATTACAAACAATGGAAACAAGGTTGGACAGGAGTGGAGTGGAAAGAATGAAATCAAAAGAATAAAAGAAAAGTCAGCAAAAGAGGGGAGGGAGAAAAAAGAAAAGATATGTACTGCATGCCCAAAGAGATGACAAACTAAGTAAAGGGGACATGTCAACACAAAATGGGCAAAACAATGAAGGTGTCAGTGCAGGGCAGGACTGAGGAAGTGATGTGGCAGGGACAAGGAAGACAGAAGAAATGAAAAAGATGAATTGAGGTGCTAAAGGGGACTGAGTAAGACAAAGTCAGATGGAATGCAAAGGGAAAAGAAAAGAGCATACAAATAATCATTATAGTCCAACAAATGGCATGGATGGCATAGATGGCAAGGGAGGCAAGCTGTGGAGAGTTGAAGATGCTGGGAAAAGGGTGAGGGAACACTGATGTGGCCAGAGGAAGAGAAGTTGCCAGAGAACTGAGCAAAGTGTCAATTAAATGAAGTGACACTATGAGAATTGGGATTGGGGTCCAAAATAGTTGAAGTCAAAGAGAAAAGGTGAGGGAACAACTAGAAACTTAAGGAAGAAAGGAAGAAATGGTAAGGCAGTAATAAAAGGAGAGAATGTAGAGAGAAGAAAGTAAAAGGCTTACAAACAAGGCAAGGCAAGGTCAAGGAAGAAGAATCAAAATGATGGGATCACTCAAATCATATCCTTGGTGATGCCCAATGAAGGAACAAAAGTAAAAACTGCCCCATAGCATTCATAATAAATGCTTAGGCAGGTAGTCTGTGCACAAAGAGAGAAGTATAAAAGGAAGAAGGTTAGGAGAAGGAAAGGCAGGTTAGATAGAGTGCAGCTCTGACTCCCCAGAGTGTGAAGACCTTAGGCCAATCTCATTGTTGATAAGTGTCTTGTCTGTCATGAAGGCCAAGGCACTTAGCTGCTCACAAGAAAGCTGCTCTGGAGGCCAGCAAGGTATAGGCCCTTCCTGTTTTCCCATTAGCCCATATCACCCTCTTCTACTTCAAGAAACCTATCTGTTGCATCTGCAGTCTGCAGTTGTGAGCAGGGTACTGACTCTGATGTAGAGATGATCAGTACAACCTCTATCAGTTCTTTGAAACATAAATCTGATGTGAGTTTTCCCATTCTCTGCCAGACCAAACTCTTGCTCATACATATACTCCATTGCCTTGATTCTATGTCCTTTGTTGCACAGACCAACACTTCTGCTACTTCTTGTGTCAAGAAGGTCAAGCCCCCTACTTCTACACATATACCTCCTTGCTTTTTCTTTTCAATCTCTTTCATTGACTCCTCCTTAGCCAGCTCCAAGCCAGGCAGTCCTTTTGCCTTGTCCCTCATCAAGGATGTGAATACCTTCCTTGCCTCTTCTGCCACAGTTTCCAAGGATGCTCTGCAAGATTATGCCTTGAACAGACTGCTCAGACTCAGTTCTTCTCCCTTGACATCACTTATCAGACTGTTAAGCAGCTGCTTGATTGTCATAGGGCTGTCCAGGCATTGCTTGCTGCTCCTGAGAAGGTCAATGCCAAGGTTGCCCTTAACAAGCTTCCTTCCATGAGCAAGGTAATGTATGTCCACCTTTCTTCCCTTCCTCTCTGCTCATTCCTCTTCCAGGCTTCTCCTGCTTCTGAAGCTAGCATTGAGGTCAAAGTTTCAGACCCTGCCCCTCAACCCACTGATAAGGTGAATGCTGCCATTGAAGCTGCTCTTTAGAATAGCCTTAGTCTAGCCTGTACTTGCCAAAACAATCTAATCCAGCCAGAGGGTCATACTTAATGTTCCTCTCAATGTAGAACTCCTCAGGTGCTGTTCCTAATACTGGTCATACTTTTGTAGCTACTGATATGTGCATGACATGGCATCTGCCATTACTCCTCTGGGTGTCAGGTCCCGCTGACGACGGGGGCTCAGCTACACTGGCGAGTCCTTACTAGGCGAGCTCGGGAGGCTAAGTACGGGTCCGGGACTTCGCGGAAGCTCCAGGTACAGCTACGAGTGGTTCGGGGGAAGTCCGGATGCTCCGGGGTACGAGTAGTGCCACGTGCAAAGTAGAAAGTGCTCCGGGTAAGGGAGCACGGGAGCAGGGGGTTGGGTAGGGGCGTAACAAAGGGGGAGGTGGGTAGCGAAAGGGAGTAGGTATGGAATGGGTGGGGTGGGTTAGTTAGGAGACCGGGGTGAAGAGAGAAAGAGATGCGGACGATAGGTAAAGAAACGGAGAAGAGAAACAGAAAGGAGAAATGAGTCATGGAACGGAACGAGGCATGGAGACGGGAGACGAGAGACGAGAGACGAGAGACGAGAGACGAGAGAGAGAGAGACAAGAGAATAGATTGAAATTGAGATAGAGACAGAGACAGAGACAGAGACACAGAAATACGGAGAACTACGGTTAATATCAAGACTACTTGACTCGTATGCTATCCTATGGTTTATGTACTACCCTTCTGCTAAGTCCCGGGTAGGATTCTAGCTGGGACCGGGACATCTGATTCCTCCGGCTAAGTCCCCAGACTGGCT
>QGOB01001329.1:0-11454 GCA_003313055.1 Termitomyces sp. MG145 | reverse complement strand
ATGCAAGAGGGGAGGGAGGGGTGTGTGCCAGTGGGGCCGCCACAGGTCGGGGTTGTTGGGGGTGGATAGTGTCAGGGAGTTCCTGGACTGGGGCCAGGTAGGGAGGGTAGGGTCCCGGGGCAAAGAATGCAGCGCTGGCAGGGCCCCAAGTATTTGGCAGGGATTTGGGCAATCTGCCGAGTAGGGTTTGGGGGTATGTCCCTGGGTGGTTTGGCCCGGGGTTGTAGCGCCAGTCCAGAGGTAGGCCCTGACTGATTGAGGGTCCATATGACATGGTGTTTGGGTTGGGGGCCCAGTGACGTGGGGGTAAGGTGGGATAGTGTTTGATGGAAGGTGCGGGGTAGGGAGTCTGAGGGGAGTTAATGGCGTATGGGCTCTCGGGAATGGGTCAGCCATAGTAGTATTACCCAGTGGGAGTGTAGGCGTAGGTGTATGTAGCCATTGAGTATGGAGTAAGGTAGACTCTTGATATCATGTCAGGTCCTGCTGACAATGGGGGCTCAGCTACACTGGCAAGTCCTTACTAGGTGAGCTTGGAAGGCCAAGTACATGTCCGGAGCTCCTCGGGAGCTCCGGTACAGCTACAAGTGGTCCGGGGTGAAGTCCGGACACTCTGGGGTACAAGTAGCGATGCGCGCGAGGTTGAAAGTGCTCCAGGTAGGGGAGCACAAGTTCAGGGGGTAGAGGGTTCTTAATGGAGGGGGGAACAGGGAACAGGAGGGTAGTATTGATTGGGGGGACGGAAGTAGGTTTGGGAGTGGATGGAGGATAGGTACGGAATGGATGGGGGATGGGTTGGTCAAGTAACTGGGGGGCGAGAGGAGATATGAGACAGGAAGTAGAAATAGAGAGGACGAGATACAGAACAGTAGATAGAGAAATGGAGGAGAGATACAGAACAGAGATGCAAGTCACGGAACAGAGATACGAGGCACGGAGATGAGAGATGAGAGACAAGACAAGAGAGAGAGGAGAGACACAAAAATAGATTGAGATCGAGACAGAGACAGAGAATACGGAAACTATGGAGAACTATGGTTAATATCAAGACTACCCAACTTGTATGTTATCCTATGGTTTATATATTATCCTTCTGCTAAGTCCCAGGTAGGGTTCTAGCCTGGGACCATAGCACCTGATTGTCCTCTGGCTAAGTCCCAGGGCAGGCTCCCAGCCCCGGGGTTGTGACAGTTGTCAGGGCACGCTGGTGCAGGTTGTGGCGATCTTGCATCGGGCGGGTTGGTGGTCATGGTGCATGGTGGTGGTGCCTGTTGACGCCACAGAAGCAGGTGGCCCGGTGACGTGCTGATGGTTTGCGGAAGGAATGTTGCAGAATGTTATGTGATTGCTGGGATGCCGGGGGTCCGGATGTGTCTGGTGACAGGGAAGCTTTGGGGTGACGTGTCCGCCAAGATGCTGGAGTTTGGTGATGCCTGGGGGTTTGTCTGGAGATGGCCATGGGTGTTGCCAATGCAGCATTGTGGGGTTGTTGGTGGCCCCGGAGGTGTGCAGGGGGTGCGGGGGAGGTGTATGCTGGGGTTGGAGCAGCGTAGGAGGGTCTGGAGATGGCGGGGTTGTGACATCCACCGCCACATCCAACCAAGTCCCGGGGGCCACCGCATTACAACAACGATGCCCTGCCAGCACCTGACCAGGTTGCTCCATACCATGATTGACCTCCGGCAGGGATGCTAGTTGCAGATGGGACAGGCCCTCTTGGAGGGACGCAAACGCTGCAGAGGATGCGTCCAGCAGGAGCTGGTGCTCCCATGCCCAGCCTAAACAGCCCAGGTTAGTTAGCGGAGAGAGCCAGCATGGAGACTACTTATGCATTGCCTCGCCCTGCCCTGCAGCTGCCTCCCTCAAGGGCCAGTCCCGCCTCCAGATGGACGACTCCCTCTTGACCCAGTGTAGTACTTGGCTAAAGCAAGAAACTGTAGTTCTGGGGCTTGGTAGCAAATCACACTAAACCGTTCTAAAGCAACGAGTTTTTGTATTGATATGTATATACAAGTTTCCTGACTATAAGTCTGAAAGCTAAAGTAGAGGGTTTTCAATGAACTCCAGCCTAAGTGATTCACTCCATGGGAACCACCGAGCCTTTATCCACTAATTGCCTCTCGATTCTAACCTATTCCTGCTCTATTTATACTGTTCTAATGGGTGCCCAGACCATATTTCCATGTGACTTGAGAATTTATAAGTAGATTACTATATCCCTTTTCCATTGAATTCCCTTGAAACATTGCCTATTTTCCGTCCATCCGCCATGTTCCGTTACCAATAAGTTAAATTTATAAACCTTTCCTCCATAGAACATGATAGACTCATGAAGAATTTCCGGAGTTTCACTGTTTCTACAAAACATTCATGTTCTGAGGAGGAAACAATAACATCGGTCCCTCCTACTGCCTCAAGACCTAATATTCTGTCCCTTCCACCCATCCCTCCATATTCCATGATTTCTGATGCTTCTGGGGCTTGCCTGACAAGTCCTAGAGTCACCATATTCCGGAGTTCTTCCACTTTCAGGAAAACATTCATGTTTCTTGGAAGGACATGAATGTACTTGTTCCAGCTGTTTGAAACATACTAGGAACATATTCATCCGATACCCTTCTTCCTAACATTCATATTTCCATGTAGTCCGATGTCCTGACTTTTCCTGAGCCAGCCCTTTTCCTTCTGTCCTCTAGATATCTGATAGTTCACCTTGTTCTGACATACCAAATACTCTCCTGAACTCAGAGCTTTCCCCAGCTCTTCCTAAGTCTTCCTACTTCATTCCCTATGTTTCCTGATCTTCCTTCAATCATTATTGATCCATCCCATTCATTCTTGTGGCAACCACATTTCCTCTTTTGATCATCTTTCCTTATGGGTCTTTCCCCTAGTCAGAATCATTCCTAAAATTCTTTCTCCTTGTTCCGGCCTATTCCCTCTTATTCCTATGGTTCCCCTCTTTCATTCTTTGCCTATTTTCGATGATTTGATATTCTGGACCTTCCTATCTTTTTATTCCATGGAGTAAGATGTCAGATTCTTTGATTATCTCTTGATTAGAGATATCTGGCAGAGATCTGCTATGTCCACCATTTCAGCAATAATAATCGATATTTAATTGCCCATTTTTCGTCCCCCTGCCTGTCAGAATACTCTATTATTTTAATAGCCCTTCAGCAATGTGAATTATTTAAGTGTTCCCATGGTTTTCCGGTTTCTGAGGAGTTGTCTGCCTGTTATGTCTACAGTTTTCAGCACATAGTATGGTATGTTTTAACCAGGACTTATGACTTTAGACATAGAATCATATCACCGGAGGGCCCCCGCCTCCACCCGCCACCTCTCCAGCTGATCGGGCCGGGATGACAAGAGCACGGGACGTGCCCCGGCAGACACAGACACCTCCATCTGCTGGACTCACTCCTGGAGACCCCTAACCTCCATGGCCCGGGAGTTCACCACCGCCAGAGCTGCCACCAACTCCCTCCTTGCACCATCCTGCTCCTCCTGGGCTCTGCAACTCTGCTTGCGCCTCCCCCAACTCCCACCACACTGTGTCTTGCTCCTCCCAGACCTCTTGCAACTCCGTGTCCCTCCAGGCAATCCCCTCCATCAAGGCCTCTGCCCGTTGATGCATAGCCACCTCCACCACTGAGGCCTCGCAAGTGACTGGAGAAGCAGGGCCCAAAAGTCTGCCTGTCTGAGGAGAATACATGTGCGCCCTGGGGGGACCTGCCTTGGGGGAGGGAGACCTTCGCAAACGCTTGGAGGACCGACCTGCCAGGGAGGATGCCTGCCGCTTCCCCGAACCAACCCCCGACACCCTCTGTGCTCCTTGCAGGCCCACCTTCACCACTGCCCTGGACCTACACCACTACCACCTGATTCCTGACGGGCCCCCCGCATGTGCCCAGACATTCCCCTGGACTTGGGGATCACCACCATCTGTGCCAGGACCCACCCCGCATCCCATCCCTGCTCCTCTGCCATGCACATCACCTTCCAGAGCTGCAACACCAAACATCTCTCGTGACGGGCATGACAGGCCTTGCACATGGACGAGTCCCGCCATGACCCCACCTCCAGGGGCACAAACATGCATGGCTCCCCTCGGCAAGCGCAGAAGGTGCACTACAGACAACTCCAGGCTCAGACTAGGGATTCTCAGAATAGGGGAGACACTTACCGGGCTATGTGCGTGGCACCACGCCAGTGTCAGAGTACCTTGAATCCAGGCCAATGCTCCCACTACCTGATCCAGCATCACGACCTCCTGCAATACCCGCTGGCCAAGGGGAACACCCAAAGGGACCTGGGGGACTGGCTGTGGTGCTGCTTCCTCTGGACAGGTGGGAACCTGTCTGGATGGACCAGCCCCCAGAGTTTGCATCAACACCTCTGGACCCAGATTAGCCCCGGATGCCGGAAGAGTACCGCACTTACGTTGACGGAGCATGATCAACAGTTCATGCTCATCCCGGAGCTGGTCATACGCCGCCTGGCAGGCCTTGTATACCTCCCAGGACGTGACGCGGTTGTCATCAGAAGACGGGGGAGTGGGAGAGCCAGCAGAGAAGTCAGAGAAAGGCATGAAAGGAATAGGGACTGACCATGGTGAGCCCTCCTTTTTATCATCCGAGGACAACTTCTGGATGGCTGCTGTACAACTTTGACTCCAATCTTCAACAACTTCTGGGTCAGCACTAGCTTTGGGTTTGAATTCCCATGGCACTGCTACCACGGCCCCTGTCTCAAAGGGTCTCGTCGCTGAACAGGGGGTAATGTGACGACCCCGCCATCTCCAGACCCTCATATGCTGTTTTGACCCCAGCACACACCTCCCACACACCTCCAGGGCCACCAATGACCTCACAATGCTGTATCGGCAACACCCACGGCCATCTCCGGACAAACCCCCGAATATCACTGAACCCTGGCATCTCGGCTGACACATCATCCCGAGGCTTCCCTGTCACCAGATACATCCAGACCCCCGGCATCCCGGCCATCACATAACATTTCGCAACATTCCTCCCACAAACCCTCGGCACATCACTGGGCCACCTGCTTCTGTGGCATCGACAGGTGCCACCACCACACATCATGACCACCGACCCGCCTGACGCAAGACCGCCGTGATCTGCACCAGCACGCCCTGACAACTGCCACGACCCCGGGGCTGAGAGCCTACCCCGGGACCTAACTGGAGGACAATCAGGTGCTAAGGTCCCAGGCCAGGACCTTGCTGGGGACTTAGCAGAAGGGTAGTACATAAACCATAGGATAGCATATGGGTTGAGTAGTCTTGATATTCACCATAGTTCTCCGTAGTTTCCGTATTCTCTGTCTTTGTTTCTATCTTAAATCTAGTTTTGTGCCTCTGTCTCTGTCTCTGTCTCTCTCTCGTCTCTCGTCTCTCATCTCCGTGTCTCGTACTTCTGTTCTGTGACTTGTATCTCTGTTCCATATCTCTCCTCTATTTCTCTATCTACTGTTCCATATCTCTTCCTCTATATTTCTACTTCCTGCTCCGTATCTCTTCTCGTCTCCCGGTTTCTTGACCAACCTACCCCCCATCCATTTTGTACCTATCCCTACCCACTCCCAAACCTACTTCCGTCCCTCAACCAATACCACCCTCCCGTTCCCTGTCCCCCTCTTCATTAAGAACCCCCCTACCCCCTGAACTTGTGCTCCTCCACCCGGAGCACTTTCAACTTCGCATGCATCACTACTCATACCCCAGAGCATCCGGACTTCAGCCTGAGCCACTTGTAGCTGTACCAGAGCTTCCAAGAAGCCCCGGACCTGTACTTGGCCTCCCGAGCTTGCTTAGTAAGGACTTTCCAGTGTAGCTGAGCCCCCATTGTCAGTGGAACCTGACAGCTCAATGAATAGGCCTAAAGACACTGCTATTGATTGATCTGAGTATATTCTATCCTGCAGACCAGCTTATATACTACATTAGTGGCTATGCTATGACTAATGCTATATGTGATAAGCAGGCCCCAGTCTGTCAGGCGAGATTACTCAATCAATACATCAAAGGGAATAGAAGTCCAATGACTCAGCCAAATTGACTAATGATGATGGGAAGGAGCAGGGGCTGGGCCCCAGGGGTCAGTCCATAAACTAGAGAAGTGTAATACATATGACTAACCTGGAACTAGAGTCGGAGATTGCAGAATGTGATTGTCCCCCTTACATCACCCTCCCTCAAGGTTTGTCGACCCAACAAACAGTGTCTACCTTCTACAATCGGGGCGGGAGCAATGAGCAGTTTCATGAGGAGCACCACAAGGGGTACCCCCAGATCTGCTGCCAGAAGCAGCAGCACCAGCATCCAACAAGGCATCATGCCCAGTGGCATAGGAGATTATCATGGGTGACCTGTTAGGGGCCAGAGTAGAGGGGGCTGGTGGGATATCAGCTGGCATTGGCAGCACAACCAACATTGGAGTCCACAGAGGAGGAGGTCTGGAGGTCTGGGTAGAGGGAGCGGCAGGAGTCAGAGCCACAGTAGCAACTGGGGCCAGGGTCAGATCAAAGTCCAAGAAGTCTGGCAAAGGCAACATTGGGGGAGGAGGTCACAGGTGTTGGGTAGGAGGTTTATGGGTGGACTTTTTGTTGTCCCAAGAAGGGGCTGGCACAGCATTGCCTGTGCACTGCTTATGAGGTATGCATACATGCCACTTAGCGATACACTTTCCAAAAACCACAAGGGCCTCACCAATCTGCTGATTGGTGCCCCTGATAGTGACAAACTGGCAACCACTATTCCCAGCTGGACCTACCACAAAGGTGGCCAACCAAGAGCCAGAAATGTCATGGGCTTGTTTAAGGCCCTGCCCCTGATGACCAATAACGTGGGCAACAAGAGAGTCAGGAAGCTCAAGTGCACATTTGTAATAAGGAGTCTTTCCATCTGTAGGGGGCAAGTCCTGAGCTTGAGGGATGGCCAGAGGAGCATTAGAGGTAGGGCACGCTACCTGTTGAGGAATATGAGAGGGGGTGCGATAGAGGATTTTTTTGTTGAGGCAGGGGGAGAGTGGGAAGAGGAAGCTGGGGGCACTGTACTTTGCTTCTCAGCAGTTCAAACACCAGCAACAACATGCCCAGATTCCAGTACTGCTAGCCTGTGCTCAATGGTGGAAAGAGACAGCTGTAACTGCTGCATAGTAGAATACCAATTGGTGGTCCAGTGAGGCATAGCTTGAGGATCCCCAAGGTTCACTAGGGGCATGGCACTGCCAGAAGGTGGAACAGGATTAAATGGAATAGGAGGGTCCAACAAACGAGAGTCTTTTGACATAGGGGGAGACCAATGAACTAGCTGAGACTTATCCCGAAACTAGGTAGGGAGGTAGGATAGGGGTTGTGGGCTAGAGAGGCAGGCAACAAGGAGATTGATCAACCTGTAAGGGGATGCTCACAATGTGAGATACTCCTTACAAGGCAAGGCCAGAATCAAGGGTCAGAGCAAGTGAGGGTGGCAGCAAGCAAGCCAAACAGCAGGCAAGCAGAGGCAACAGGCAAGTAAACACAAGAGACAGTGCAAGCAAGCAAGAATGACACTAAGGGAGCAGACAGTCGGTCAATGAATAGGCCTGAAGACACTGTTATTGATTGATCTGAGGATATTCTATCCTGCAGACCAGCTTATATACTACATTGGTGGCTATGCTATGACTAATGCTATATGTGATAAGTGGGCCCCAGTATGTCAATGAGATTACTCAATCAATACATCAAAGGGGATAGAAGTCCAATGACTCAGCCAAATTGACTAATGATGATGGGAGGGAGCAGGAGCCTGGCTCCAGGAGTTGCTCCGTAAACTAGAGAAGTGTAATATGTATAACTAACCTGGAACTAGAGTCAGAGATTGCAGAATGTGATTATCCCCTTACAAGTACTGGGCAAGCTCTCAAGGGCAACTCTTGTTCCAATTAGGTGCGGTAGAGTTGTTGCAGGGTGGCATATGGCAGGAAAGGCAGGCATCACCCATGGCAGTAGGGCTAATGGGTGTTGGTAAAGGTGTGGTGGATTGAACTGGGAAGTAGGGATCAGGAGATAACAGTGGTAGCAGTGCATTGAGGAAGTTATTGATGTGATGGCCTGGGAAGTTCTCTAGAAGTTTGTTAATGTCAAGAAGTTCCCTAGTGGTAGCAAGTTCCTCTTCATGGTTATGAGGCAGAGTTGTTAAAGGTGTTAATGGCAAGGGAGGGGGAATGTCAAAAGGAATAATGGGGAGCAAGGATTCGGTAATGAGATGTAAGCAGTTTTTAGCCTGGAGGCAAGTTTCCAGTGGAATTTTGCTATAGAACTCCTTGTGGTGGGCTCCAAAATGATGCGCTGACTTGCTGCCTAGCTTCCATGCAGGAAACAACCAACAAGACCAAATAGATAGGGTAGCTAGCAAGTAGTAGTGTTACGTGTGTGTGAGAGGAGTCAAGCAAAGTCCCAGAAACCTAGTAAGGAGTTGTGAGGTTGGGGTCAGTAAGAAAGTGAGATGCAATGGTAAGAGGTAACAGTGCGGTTGTTAGTGTCACTACCAAATTGCAGCAGTGGGAGATCTATGAATTGAGACCTAGAAGGTCGTTAAGAAGTAAAGGTGGAGTTAATGGAAATATATGAGTTGCTAGCTGTAGGTGCTAGCATTAACAAAGGCTTGACTAGGGCACCTGTATAGTGCTTAACAAAGGTGAAATGAGGGCACTTGTATGGCGCTTAGCAAGGGCAACGAGTGCTAAGTTTAACAATACCATTTAACTTTGAGAGCAAACAAGAGGAGACTGAACTGGGTAAACCCAAGTCAGCCAGTAGCAAAGCAAGAGCAAAAAGAGATCTGAAGCATGGTCTGAAGCAGGGACTAGACTCTGGTACAATTCAATGATGTTTAGCTACTGACAGGGCAGTATTTATAGGTATGTAATGTAGAAAAAGGGGAAACTGGTAGGAGATAGTAAGCGTAGCGGTTGCATGTGATAACACATGTTGAGGGCCGCTATTGGATAGGAAAATTGTAAGTAATATGAGAAAATTGTAAGTAGATCGAGAAAGAAAATTGTAAGTGAAAATTGTAAGTGAAAATAAATTTACAATTGTTGGGTCATCGGTAATGCAGTTATGATTGATTGTCAGCCACTGGTTGGGGGCCATAGAAGTCTGAGTAGTCGTGTAGATAAAATGACCAGGCGTGCTTGTTGAGTGTTGAGGCAATGCATGGGAGGTAAGAGTCATTGAGTAGGAGGGTGTTGGCATGAGGGTCGGTGTTGGGACGGGATGGTGGTAGTGGAAGGTTGTAATTGAGAGAGTCCAAGGCAATAAATCTGGAAGATAGTGAGAAATTACCTGGGGGGGGGACAAGGCAAGGAGAGAGGGCAGAAGGCTGAGATCTCGCCTGGCCTGTCAGCTATCCCTTGTGCTGGTGCTAGCCATGGTCAGTTTTTTCTGCAGGTGGCACAGGTGTGTGGGCATCCCTAGGGGCAGGGTGTGGCAGTGCATCTGCCATCATTGAACTTGTGGCACACCTTGCCCAGATTAGATGAGGCCCTCACTGTGCCTTTGGCCTTCTGGGTGGCCACCTTCTTGTGGCCATAGACGTGCTCTGCAAGCAAGCTGTTGTCACATGTACCCCCGCAAGAATAGTCCCCTGCTGCCATGTCAGCACAGCGCTGGTTGAAGAAAACTGCATGTTAGTTGTACACTGCAGACTACTCATACTCAGCAATCAGCTTGAGGAGGTGGGCAGTGTAGCTGTAGAAGGCGCCTGCCATTCCCAGGTTGTTGGTGTAGAACATGGGGACGTTGAAGTACGTCTGCAGGGGTATAAGTATGGCAAACAGTGTCTTGTACTCCTTTGCTGCACAGTGGCTAACCTTGAATTGGTTTGTCATCCTGTTGAAGGTATAAGCCATCTCCTTGTTTGTGATTCATGGGGTCAAGCTTGTGCAGGTCTGCCACCTTGAATTTGTGTGTGATGATGGCCACAATCACATTCATGCCAGTGCCCACAATTGGGGGCATAAATGTTGTGCCTGATGGCTGAGACATTGTGGGAGGGATGATTGGGGGAGTTGTGACTGCAGTGCCTGTTGGTGGGAGTCTCCCCAGGATCTCCTGTATCATTGCCTGGAGTTCCCTGTTGGAGTTGTGGAGTGCGCCGAAATCCTCAGGCATGATGAGCGCATCTGATGACATAATAGGAGCTGGTTCAGTGGCTGGTGTGGGTGATGCTCCAATGAAACAACCATTGGGGGCTCTTTGAGGCTGCATTGGCATTCATGAGAGGGTGTCAATTGACAAAAAACGTATTGTGTAGCATAAGTCAAGGATCTAGTACAAGAATGCGCTGCAAGCGCAGTGTGAGATGACAGTATAATTAATGAAAAGTAGCTTACCTGCAATCACAGTGTGAGACAACAAGGCACCCTACATGCCGTTTGCAGGTATAAGAGTGAAAGGGAACAATGGAATGAGGTGTGATAAGTGTGAAGAGATGAAAGGGAATGTGGTAATCTAATCTTTTTCCCCAAATTAACCCTGGGCAACAACTCCCTCACATCTTGCCCAATCCAACTTTTATGCCATCACCCATTAGGGCTGTAACACAAAAACGTTCTTCCAAGGTGCACTGCATCCACCATCTCTCCTGGCCCAAGGGATCCTCCATCAATGATGGCATACCCAACAACAAAGCCACTATTGAGTACGACATGGTTGAGCATGCCATTGTCACGACCCCACCATCTCCGGACCCCCTACACTGCCCCAACCCCAGCACACACCTCCCCCATACCCCCCGCACACCTCCGGGGCCACCAACAACCCCACAACGCCGCATTGGCAACAACCACGGCCATCTCCGGACAAACCCCCAGGCATCACCGAACTCTGGCATCTTGGTGGACACGTCACCCCAAAGCTTCCCTGTCACCAGGCACATCCGGACCCCCGGCATTCCAGCCATCACATAACATTCCGCAACATTCCTCCCACAAACCGTTGGCACGTCACCAGGCTACCTGCTTCTGTGGCGTCGATGGACGCCACCACTACATACCATAACCACCAACCTGCCCGACGCAAGACCACCGCAACCCGCACCAACATGCCCCAACAACTGTCACAACCCTGGGGCCAAGAACCTGCCCCGGGACTTAACCAGAGGACAATCAGGTGCTACGGTCCCAGGCCAGGACCTTGCCGGGTACTTAGCAGAAGGGTAGTACATAAACCATAGGGTAGCATACGAGTCGGGTAGTCTTGATATTAACCATAGTTCTCTATATTTCCATATTCTCTGTCTCTATCTCAACCTCAATCTATTCTCGTGCCTCTCTTCTCTCTCTCTTGTCTCGTCTCTTGTCTCTTGTCCCTGTGCCTCGTGTTTCCGTTCTGTGACTTGTATCTCTGTTCCGTATCTCTCCTCCATTTCTCTATCTACTG
>QGOB01001328.1:0-25049 GCA_003313055.1 Termitomyces sp. MG145 | reverse complement strand
ATTTGTGCGTCATGAGAAATTTGTCACTAGATTTCGATGAATGCGTACGGGTGTCAGAGAAAACTGTCGGTCACCATCAAGAGTGCATGACATGGGTTTTTGAGAGACTTAGCGCTGCAGTGGCGGGCCGATCTCTCTACGGAGTGATTTATACTATTATCAAACTGGCAGATTACTTTGAACGCCTTATGGCGTAATGTGTGCCTTGATTTCAATCCAAAAGAGGAACTCAAGTTCGACCGTACCATTTTCGAAGATCCTCAAATTCCTCTATGCAGTCAAGTGCCCACCTGGCCTTCCTCTACTTCCTGACATGCTTTGTGACAAAGTAGTGCCTAGACCGAGTGCCTAGTCAATTCTACACTTTCTTAGATGCATCCTCTCACCGTACACGCGCTTCCTTTATGATCAGTATGAGACAGTAACATCTTCAAACTCATGCATGTCAGGGTCGCTGTTCATCCGACCCTTTATTAATGGATTATGAATGTCACGTTTGATCAGCTGTGCAAGCCACAAGCTCGTGGTCAGGAAGAATAGTGTTTCTCGTTTATAAATATTAAGCAGGATATACGCAAGTATCGAGATTCCGTTACATTGTAGGACAAAGGTTTCAATTCAGAATGTCGTCCGCTGATCAGGCAAATTGAACTTCGATGACTCTCGGCTAGCCGCGCGGTAAAAACGATCTGTAGATGAGACCTTCAGTGGCTGATATGTAGCACCACGGTTCCATTGAGGACCATTGCATACATCAGAAATCGAATTGAGTTTGGGTTTTTGGGAAAGATTCAAGGATAAATGTACCCGACACCCTGATGCAATATACAGTAGAGTCAGTTATAGCTAAATGGTAATACAACTTACTCTGTAACTTTGCATTCTCTGTCGGTTATGCATTCATTATTAGCTTCACCTAGCTTTCCCTCCCTCCTCAGGCGCATTCTCCGGCCTTCTTGCCTACGGTATTATTCACATGGACGGTGTGGGAAATCACGCCGGCTGGGCGTGGATATTCATTCTCGAAGGCTTTTTCACCGTTGTATTTGGCATTTAGTCATTCTTCACCCTCCCCCATTCGCCTGCGAGGGCCGGTTTTCTGAACAAGGAGAAAGAGTACGTGGTTTCTCTTACGTGAGACCGGTGCCACCGGCCTCGATGACCAGGTAGATATGTTCAGTTGGCGCGGGATCTGGAAGGCGCTCACTCTTCCTCACGTGTGGATGTTAACTGTGGTTTTTTTTTTTTGATGATGACGTCCTTGTCAGCTTGGTCGACCACGCATTTCTAGCGACATGGCTTTGATGTACTCTTATATACGCTGTTGGCTAGTACGCCATCTCTGTCCTTTCGACAGGTTGGAACTACACTCATTGTTTCTCACAGCTTCACACCCTCCATCTTATTTGGTCTTGGCTATACAAACGTCGACGCTCAACTATACAGTGTGCCACCTTTTGCTGCAGCTTTTGTTGGTGAGTGAAACCGTCTGCCTTGTCCACGGTGCTTGTCGACTGATGTTCACAACAGTCTCAATTATCGTATCCTTCCTTTCTGATGGTTACGGTGCCCGAGGTATTGTCTCTGGCGTCCTCGCCACAGTGGGCTTTGCATGTTCTACGGTACGTCAGAATAGCATCTTACCTCACACACTCCTCATTTACATTTCGCGTCCAGCATCTGGATATCCTCATGTCAAGTACGGCAGTGTATTCACGAGCATCACCGGTGCGTATAACGGCGCCCCGCACTCTCAACATGGGACGCAAACAGCACTGCACCCTATCTTCGCCCAGCCACTGCCATCGCAATCGGATTCATGATGACGAATTCTGGCGGGATTCTGGCGGCATGGCTCCTCGGGACGCTTTCTCTGACCCCTCTCTACACGAAAGCCACACTGACATTGCTTATTGTCCCTATCCTCATGATTGTATTTTCGGTGATGAATATCCTGTGCCTGTCCTGACAGAACAAAAAGAAGGCGGTGATTCGGGCTACAATGTCTTGCGAAGATGAAGATCCAGGACTTGACGATCGTTCTTCATGGTTCCCGTATAGCCTGTAATGTACATTTACGATCATAACTAGATAAAGTACAAAATATGTTGATCACATATTATGCAATAATAGGCTCCCCCCATCCAGCCGTGGATGTGTGGTAAGTAGCATAGTCTGCCACAGAAGACGAGAGATAGCGGATTTCGGCGAGCATTACCAAACGGCATGTAATACGAGGAGTACGACCCGGTCCCTATACGGGCAGCGAGGTAGACAAGGAAATGATTTTTGGGAAGCAAGGCAGAGTTTTAGTTGCCCGCTTGATATCCTTAGGTAGTGGACATCTTAGGGTAATGTCACTGTACACCGTTGCTTTTCTAGTAATGGTTCATAGCGTTCACACGACAATTGTTGACTACAACAGAAATTCCACAGGATGAACGGACCGGCGGAATAACTTCTCACAGGGTATTCTTCCCTCTTGTTCCAACGACAATGGCATCCAAAGCTCTACAATCCGCTTTCACAGAGAACAAACCTGCATTTGGAGTTTGGCTCACTGCAGGAGGTATTTTCAATGCCCGTGCTGTAGCTCAGGCCTCCCCGAACCTATCATGGATCGTTGTTGACTGCGAACACGGTATAATTCCTTTGGTTCCAGGTGCAGCAGAAACGGTTGCTGCAATCAATGGTGCTGTACCAAATGGAGGACCTAGCGCTATTATTCGAATTCCTGCCACGGGCATGTCGGGAGGCACGAGCTGGCAGATCAAGTATGCCCTTGATGCGGGGGCGAGAGGTGTCTTGGTTCCTATGGTACATGCAAACCGTTTCTCTTGACGATATATCCTGACTTTATGTGAATGGTCGTAGGTCTCAACAGCTGAGGAAGCACGAGATATAGCCGCAGACAGTAGATTCCCACCTTTGGGTCGACGAGGTTTTGGCTCCCCATATACACACGGAATCTGGGGAATTGATGTCCCTGAGTACCTTTCAATCGCAAACAATGATATATCCGTCATGGTACAGATTGAGAACCTGGATGGCGTTAAAAACGCTAAGGAAATTGCTGCTGTTGATGGCATAGGTCCGGCATAACTGCTACTAGATGGGTCGATCCGGATGTTCAAGGAACTGTCTAGATGTTCTCTTCGTAGGGCCTTACGATCTTTCGATCTCGCTTGGATATCCTGTGCCCAATCCGGACCCGCATCAAGATGTCGAAATTGTAATTCAGCAAGTACTTGAGGCTGCACATAGTGCAAGAAAAAAATGGTTGGACGACTTTTTTAAACTTACCCAAACCAAGCTTATACCGAATTCCTACGTATAGTGGGATCTATTGTACCACGCGGTCACAGTCGTTGAAAAGGGTAGCAGAAGGTTTCGATATGGTGAGGCACCTGATTCAGTTGTAAGCCAATGGTAAGTTCTGTAATTTTTTTTTTTTTTAGATCAGTGTCACGTCAGATGCGGGTGCTCTGACGCAGGGAATCGCCGAAAGCCTTCTGGCAGTCGTTAGATAGCTCCACGCCTTGATTCAAAATCAATTGCTTGTATAATCTACGTATCTTGTCATCCGGAAGTTTGTTATTCATAGTTGTACATCAATATTTTTCAAAATCAGTGCCATCGGTTGGGATATATTAGTTGGGAATGAGAATGTAGGAGCTGACACACGGGTAGTGCTTTGGCTATCGGGTGTTAACCCTCACAAAGAATTATAGCGTAATTCATACTGATTCTACTTCATTGATTCTGTCTATTTGGTATCTCATGGTGTAGGTTGGTAGGTATGTAGTATCTGGTGTCTGATAATATTGCCGTTCCCGATTAGCTCCAATAAATCTGTAATTCCCACTACATCAGCTCTGCAACTACAGTATTGGCCATATTTGATCAATCACTCCGATTGAGAGTGTAAGAGATGATTTCTCATTGGCTTCTAATGGACTAAAATAATAGACAATATGCTCAGAGTGCGTCAAGGACGTCTAATGATGTATTCACCTAGAATATGCTAGGTAATTTTTAAGTATGATATATGTGCATGATGTAAGTAAGAATGTGTCAAAACCTCGTTGGAGGTGCCGTTCCGTTCCAACTGGCAGTTAGATTCAGTAGTGTAGGGCATGAATAGGCGTTTCTTTGTGGGTAAAGAAGACAAAAGTACTATGTGACATGTTGACATGGCTGCTACAAGTGTAAGAGCAACCTCTGGGAGCTATGGCTCAATGGCACAGCTGGCAGAGGGAGATCCAAAGATGCATTCAGTACTGTACAGTATTCTACAAGCGTAGCTACACACCTGGCAGAGGGAGATCCAAAGAAAACAAGTCTGAGGAACCCCTATGCTGGAAGGGGCACTTCTGAGGGTTTGAGTAGCACAGGAATGGACTGTATAGTACACCTAAGCTACTAGACCACCTCAAAGGAGAAATCTGCTAACTAATTGAGCTCTGGAGACAAACAATCAAACTCTGGGGATGAATGATTGAGCTCCTGGGGTTTGGCAATTGAGCCTGGGAGACCCATGAGCAAGGGAATGTGGATCCCCAGAGATGCACTGGAGATGAGTGGGAGTGGAATGGGGAACCCCATACCAATGCTGGAAAAGCACACCCTCAACTCTCCTGACAACTCCTGACACCCTCCCTCAAATGAAGCAGCAAAAGTATGGGGGTAAAATGAAATGGTGAAAGGAAAACAGAAAATAAAAAATAAAAAAATCCACCCAGAGGAAATGAGTATGCCCTGTGAACATGATCAGAGGCTACAACATGATGCCCCCCTCCTTGAACAAACAATAATTCATGACCAGCAGTACTCAGCCCTCCCTGAATCCAAAGCTGGAGCACAGCATAGTTGTGTGTACAGTGATGATGCAATGATGATCTTGAAGAGATCAAGCAGCTGATAAGGGTTAGTGAAGGTGAGATCATGACAAGGAGCATCCAGCCAAAGTTCAAAATGAGCTAGTGTTGGTTCAAAAAGAAATGAGGAGATCCCAAGATGGATTAATTTGTGCAGAAGTTGAAAAGATGGAAATGATGCTGTGGTGATGTCCAAAAGCAATGGACCATGGATGAGAGCAAAGAACTGTGATAGAGTGAGTGCTATGGGGAGCACAACGCTGGAAAATGTCCCCACAAAAGCTGACTGGAAGAATTGATGACAAAACATCAACCAAATTTTGGTAATGCAGATTCAGACTGCATTGTTTTGTTATAGCTGATGATACAGTGATGACCTGCAAATGTTGAAACCTCATTGGAGGTGCTGTCTCATTCTGACTGGTGGTTAGACTCAGTAGTGTGGGGCATGAATAGGTGTGTCTTTGCAGGTAAAGAAGACAAAAGTACTATGTGACATGTTGACATGGCTGCTACAAGAATCTTCCCATGCCAATGCTACAAGAGTGCACCCTCAACTCCTGACAACTCCTAACAGAAATGCTTACCTCAGAATGTGTGACAACTCCTAACAGAAATGCTTACCTCAGAATGTGTTAAGGACACATTGATGCACTGCTTTGCTGCCTAGCTGATGTGCAGGAAACAACCAACAAGACCAGCCAGATGGGGTAGCTAGCAGTAGCATTACATGTGTGTGTGAGGAGTCAAGCAAAGTCCCAGGAACCTGTTAAGGAGATGTGGTGAGAGTTGGTAAGAGATAGCAGTGGTAAATGGAGAGTGGTTTAACAATATGGCCATTACTGTTGCTACTGGTTTGTAGTGCAAGAGGAGATCTGTAAAATTAAAGACCCAGAGGGTTGTTAAGGGATAAAGGACAAGGTTAATGAAAATACACAAGTTGCTAGCCATAGGTGCTAGCATTAGCGAGCTCAAAACTAGGGTGCCTGTATGGTGCTTAACAAAGATGAACAAGAGTTAGGCTTAACAACACCATTAAGCCTGAGAACAAACAAGGTGAGGGGAGACTGGACTGGGTAAACCCAAATCAGCCAGTAGCAAGTGGAAAAAAAAAGAGATCTGAAGTGTAGTCTGAAGCAGGGACTAGACTCTGGTATGATTTGATAATTTTAGCTACTGACAGGGCAGTATTTATAGGTACATAAGGTAGCAAAAGAGGAAACTGGTAAGAGATAGTAAGTGTAGCAGTTGCATGTGATCTTGCATGATGGAGGCTGCTATTGAATAAGGAAATTGCAAGTAATATGAAAAAAAAAAAGAAAATAAAAACTATGATCAGTAGGCCATTGATCATGCAGTTACAATCAATTGTTGGCCACCAAATTTGGAGGCCATAGAAGGCCAGATTGTCCAAAGTCAATGCAGTTGTTAAGGCAATTGTCAGTAATGGTTGTTATTGTTAAGTGAATGGCAATAGTGGTCACATGTCCATGTCACATGATTTGTCCAATTAGATATTTTGTGATTCTGATTAGATGGAGGCCAATTAGATCAGATAAGGTTGGGTTGGTCAGCATTGTTAGTTATCTTGATTTTATTGTTATTGGGCAGCCAGCACTGACTGGGTTGTTATCAACATCTGAGGTAGCAAGAAAGTGTAGTGACTGCAAACACAATGTCTGGGTGAGTGCTGAGGCAGGCCTTGATAAGGGATATTGCACATCTGTGCTAACTTGGTAGTGGTTGCTGGTGACTGAAAGCTAATGGATAGGGGCTTCAGATTCTTGAAACCATAACAACAAAGGATTGAATTGATGTACAAACATTTGAAGAGGGAAATAGTGTGATGGTGATGGTCACACTTGATCTCAATGCTGAGAAGCCAGTAGATCTCACCCACATTAGTGATCTCAACATGTTGCTGGATATCTTGGTTCACTTCCTTGAAAATAGCAGGAAATGTTGCCATGATGGTACAGTCATCAATGTGAACCACAATAATTGTGAGCAATGTCTTGTTGTGTTGGATACACACAGCTTGGTCAACTTCACACTGCTTGAAGGCTAGGCCAGATAGGATCTTCATAAGGCATTGATACTATTGTCAACCACTCTGCTTGAGACTGTATTTTACTGGATTATAATTGTACCATTAGAGATGGCATGGTGGTGAACTCTGGAAATGTATGAAGCATTTTTAACAATCACTCATGAACCAGCACATCTCTCAATTTAATAAAGCCCCATCTTCTCTCTACAGAATTTCACTTTGGGTAATGAAAGTGGCTTGATGAGCAAATCAGCTACTTGTTCTGATCTAGCAATGTGATAAGGAACAAGCTTCTGCTCATCCACTGCATCTCTCAGCCAGTAAAAACTGAGATCAAGGTGTTTCATTCTTCCATAATGTTCAGGATTCTTTGTAACTCTGACTGCTGATTGATTGCCAATCAACATTTGATATGGAGTAGTACAAGTATAACCCATTTCATGTAGGATATTTCCTGTCCATACAATCTCTTTCCCAGCTTCAACTGCAGCAATGTATTCTGCTTCAGTTGTAGATGGTGAAAAAACAGATTGAAGTTTACTACTCCAGCCAATAGCTCCTTCACCTATAGTAGTCAGATAACCACCTGTGGATTGTCCTGAATCAGGGCAATCTCCATGTGACGCATCACAAAATATGGTGAACAATTGAATGCTAGAGTCAGCCATTGAAGTGGAGTTGATAATCCATAGTGCTTTTGCAATAGCATAGCAAATGTTTGATAGCAGCCCAATGCTTAGGACCTGGAGAGGAATTGAACCTTCCTAAACATGATACAGCATAAGCAATATCTGGCCTTGTCATAGTTGCCAAGTACTGCAATGAATCAACTGCATTTAAATATAGGACTTTGTTCATCTCCTCCACTTCTGCTTCAGTCTGAAGTGCCAATTGTCTTAGAGAGCTTCAATCCAGGTGTCATTGGAGTGGATACAGGATTACAATCACTCATTTTGTATCTCTCTAACATGTCAATGATGTATTGACGTTGTGAGAGTGAAATAGAGTATTTTGAGTGATCTCTGTGTATTTGAACACCCAGAAGGAAATAAGAAGGACCAAAGTCGTGGATTTTAAAGTGCTTCTTGAGGTCATCAACAGCAGAATCAAGAGCAGTAGTGGATTTTGAAGCCAGTGTAATGTCATCAATATAGATAGGCACAATAATTTTAACTTCTCCTCTGACATACAGATAGATTGATCTGTCAGATTCAAGTCTTTTGAAGCCCATTGGTAATAGTGCTCCATGTAGCTTCTTATTTCACTGCCTGCCTGCTTGTAAAGTGACTTTTTAAGCCTAAGCACTTTCTTTCCATTCTGAAACCCTTCTGGTTGAAGCATGTAACTGTTTTCTTCCAGGTCTCCATTTGGAAAAGCAGATGTGACATTCACAGAGTGTAGTTCCATGTCATCGATGCCAGCAATAGCTAGGATAAGTCACAATGATGCAGGTCTAAATGTTGGTGCAAACACTTCATTATAATCAATACCAGGACATTGTGCATAGCTCTTTGCAACAAGTCTGGCTTTGAAGCATTCAATTGACCCATCTGCATTGTGCTTGACCCTAAATACCCATCCACAGCCTATTGCCTTTTTGCTTTCAGGCAAATCACACTCCTCCCATGTACCATTAGCAACCAATGAGACATACTTATTAACTGCAACTTGATACCACTTGTCAGCATCCTCAGATTTCATAGCTTGTTTGAATGTTCTAGGGTCTGAAGAACTAGTCATTCCAGAAAATTGAACATCTTCAAAACTTGGATCAAGTAATTCTGGATCAGGTTCTGGGTCAGATCCCAAATCTGATTGAGCTTCCACTTGCTCTTCTTCTTCATCAAAACTCTCTTGAATAGGAGGTTCTTGATGCTTGATTACCTGCCAGTCTTTAGGAGGCTGAATATTGCATCTAGGCCTTCTGACAGCATGTGGTGGTGATGGAGAAAGAGGTGGTTGAGCAGATTGATGTCTAGCATGATTGAGATGTGGTCTGTTGTACTGGAGGAGCTGGTTGATCTAATTCATGTTCAAGCTGTATAAGAGCTGGTGGAGGTGATGGAGGCACTGATGGAGGTGTCAATGGCATAAGGAGGTGCTAGTGGAGGTGTGACTGGCACTTTGAAATCCGATAGTTGCTCCCCCTATTTTCAAGAGCAGGTAACTCTAACACTGCACTTTCATTGGGAGATGCACTTTCAGGCTGAATAAAGAGATTGACTGGTGGCAATGAAGGTGGAAGGACTATTATTGGTCTTGTAAGATGTAAACCAGGAAATGAGCACTCATCAAACTCTGCTCTTTCAGAAATTACAGTCTTCTTGGTTTCAGGATTGTAAAACAACCATGCTTTATATTCTGGAGGATATTCAATGAAAATGCATTTTTCCATGAGATTGCAGAGATTTGCACTTGTCTCTTTGTACGTAGACATATGCTCTACATTCCCAAGCTCTGAGATGAGAAACATCTGGTTTAGACTTATGCCATCCCTTATAAGGAGTGATTGACTGAGTTGCTGTTGGAATTCTTATGAATCTGAGCATAAAGGCAATGTGCCCAGCCTCATAAACCTGATTCATTGAGCATAGCAGTAATGTCCTCTGAGAGTCTTCTCTTTGCTCTCTCAGCAACACCATTCCACTGTGGCCTATTTCTAGTTGTATACCTTCTAAGAATTTCACAAGCATCAGTAAATGCAATGAACTCCTTTGACATGTATTCTTCATCCTTGTCATCTTGTAAAGCCTTGATCTTGGCATTTAGAGCATTCTCAGAATAAGCTTTTAATGTCCTGAAGGCATTGAATGCATCACTTTGCTTCTCAAGAGTCATAGCAGCTTTAAAGCTATGATTAAGTATATACAGGACAAGAGATTATTTTGGAGCAAAGGGACATGCAAGACTCTGTGGAACTCTAAAGACTTAGCTCTCTTCCCATTTACAACTGGATGGAATATGACTGTTCCAATTCTAGCTGAATAAATAATACTGTTATTAGCTAATCTGACTAGAGTGTGATGTTGAATGTAATTGTGGACCCAATTGCAATGTGGAGTCATGTGGCAACCTGAGTCTGCAATCCAATCAAAGTCAGTTTCAGGTTGTATAGGAAGGGAAGGATCATAATGATCTGGTAAACAAGTACTTGCATTTCCAGCAAATTCTGCACCATCTTTCTGTAACTTGTCATCATTAGAAGCTGTGTTAGCCTGCTCCTGCTTTTTGCCTTTCTTAGTGTGATGTTTTGCCTGCTGCTTAGCTTGTTGCTGAGCTGCCTTGTAGCAATTGGCTTGTTTATGACCTTGTCATGTGCAAAAGTCACAAACATATTTAGCCAATGCTGCATTCATGGCAATAGCAGCAGTAGCAGACTTATCAGCATGTCTACAATGTGTGTCTTCTGTCACAAAAGCCTGATGAATTTGAGCCTTGTTCAAATTATCTTTGAAAAGAAGAGTGGATACAAATGCTGAAAAATCTTCAGAAAGTGCCCTGATTAATGCCATTGAAGCAAGTTCATTGTCCAATTTGACAATATCAAAGTCTTTAGGGTGCAAATTCTGAATTGTTTTCATTGCAGTCTCAACTCTATTGATCAGAGTTTGCACATTCTCCTCCTCCAAAGTCATCATAGGCATTAAAGCATGTTCCAGAGTGTTGTTGCATATGAATCTGCTTAAGAGGACCAGATGCAGCATTAGCCTTCTTTTGCCATTCTCTATACTCTCTTTTCTCTTCCAATGTAGGTTGGTCAGAGAGTTTAGAAGCTAAAGATGGCATTCAGGCATTTTGAGAGTGAATGTCAGGTCCCACTGATGACAGGGGCTCAGCTACACTGGCAAGTCCTCACTTGGCAAGCTCAGGAGGCCAATTACAGGTCTGGGGCTTCTCAGGAGCTCCGGTACAGCTACAAGTGGCCCGGGGTGAAGTCTGGACGCTCCGGGGTATAAGTAGTGATGCGCACAAGGTTGAAAGTGCTCCGGGTGGAGGAGCACAAGTTCAGGGGATAGGGGGTTCTTAACGGAGAGGGGAACAGGGAATGGGAGGGTAGTATTGATTGGGGGATGGAAGTAGGTTTAGGAGTGGGTAGGGATAGGTATGGAATGGATGTGGAATAGGTTGGTCAAGAAACTAGGAGACAAGAAGATATATGGAATGGGAAGTAGAGATAGAGAGGAAGAGATACAGAACAGGAGATAGAGAAATGGAGGAGAAATATGGAACAGAGATACGAGTCACAGAATGGAAATACGAGGCATGGAGATGAGAGACGAGATTAGAGAGAGAGATACACACACAAAACTAGATTGAGATAGAGACAGAGACAGAGACTACAGAAATCTATGGTGAATATCAAGACTACCCGACTCATATGCTATCCTATAGTTTATATACTACCCTTCCACCAAGTCCCCAGCAGGATTCTAGCCTGGGACTGTAGCATCTGATTGTCCTCCAGCTAAGTTCCAGGGCAGGCTCCCAGCCCCAGGGTCATGACAGTTGTCGGGGCATGCTGGTGCGGGTCGTGGCGGTCATGTGTTGGGCAGGTCAGTGGTCCTGGTGCATGGTGGTGGCACCTGTCAATGCCACAGAAGCAGGTGGCCCAGTGACATGCTGACAGTTCATGGGAGGAATGTTGTGGAATGTTATGTGATGGCTGGGATGCTGGGGGTCCAGATGTATCTGGTGACAGAGAAGCTTTGGGGTGATGTGTCAGCTGAGATGCCGGAGTTTGGTGATGCCCAGGGGTTTTTCCAGAGATGGCCGCTGTAAGGGCGACCTCAGAGAGCTGTGGAACTCACACAACTGGCAGAGGGATATCCAAAGATGTATTAGCAAGTGGCTACAGTGTACAGAGCTAGCTACTCACCTGGCAGAGTGATATCCAAAGAGAATAAGTCTGAGGAATCCCTATGCCAGGATGTGGACGCTTCTGGGGCCCCAGAAGCGTGGGAATCAACTATATAGTACACATAAGCCACTGAAAAAGGTGTGTGGGAATAAAAGATGAAAAACTCGGACATTGCCAGAGAGTTGATTGGTAAAGAATTACCTAATCAAAAACTCGGACAATATGTAACAGACAGTGTATGGAGGAATGGAGACAGAAAGAAGGGGGAAAAGGAAAGAGAAAGAGAAGGGGAAGATGGATGTATGGAAGGAGAAGGAGGCTCAGGAAGGGATGTCCCCTTACATCACCCTCCCTCTAGCTTGCAGCACCTCAATGCATGCCATGCTAACTGGAACAGTGCTGGTGACAGAGTGTAGAGGCCCCAAACCAACTTGGGGGCATCTGGGTGCCTGTCATAGAATTCCTTCACTCAGAAGGGGGCCCTGACACCCTTGGCAGGTTCCCAGGAAGAGTCCTCATAGCCAAAACCTTTCCACCTTCACCTGATACTGGAGCTTGTGGTGGAAGATGTGGCTGTCTAGGATGGCCTTGACTTCATAGTGCTCTTCATTGTCCACAATTATTGGTGGTGGCAGGGGGTCTGCTTGCTGACCTGGGATTGGATCCACAACTGCAGGCTGGAGTTTGACAACATGGAATACCAGATGAATACCATGCATTGCCCAGGGTAGGTGCAGATGGTATGCTAAATGTCCCACTGCATGCTCCACTGCATAAGGGCCCAGGAACTTGTGAGAGAGCTTCTTGGATGGGTGTGTGGTCTGAATGTCTTCAGCATCCAAGTAGACCTTGTCTCCAGGTAGATATTCCAGTGTGGGAGTCCGCTGCTGGTTATAGTAACAGGCCATGTCATCTTTGGCCTTGGCTAGAGCTGCCCTTGCCTCCTCTTGAGCCCGTTTCATGCAGTCCATGAATTTGTTTACAGACTTGTTCTGAGAGGGGCACTGGCGTGGTTTAAAGCCCATGTGTAGATTATGTCCAGTGTCAAGCAGGAAGGGTGTGGTCTGTGTTGCAGAGTGCACATGGTTGTTGTACTGGAACTCTGCATCTGGGAGCAGCTCATCCCAGTCGTCTTGCTGTTCGCTGCAGAAGATTTGGAGGTACTGTTCTAGCTCCTGGTTGACATGCTCTGTCTGACCATCTGACTGGGGGTGATATGCAGTGGAGGCCTGAAGCTTGATCCCCAACAGGCAGTACAGTTCCCTGGTAACTTCTGCAATGAACTGGGGACCTTGATCTGACACAAAGGCATCAGAGAGGCCATGCAACTTCCAGACATTTTTGTAGTACAGGTTGGCAGCACCCAGCATGGAGCAAGTGGTAGTGGTGGAGATGAAGTGCGCTCCCTTTCCTATGCTGTCCACAACCACCATGATGGCATCATAGCCATGCACATCTGGCAGTTCTGAGATGAAGTCCACTGAGACAATGCTCCACCTTTCTTCAGGAATGGGAAGAGGGTGCAGCTCACCCATTGGCGCCTGATGGGAGGGCTTGGTTCTAAGGCACATGTCACAAGTGCTGGTGTAGGTACCAATATAGTGTGACATCTGGAGCCACCAGTAGTTGCGCGACACTAGTTCCAGAGTCTTCCAACATCCTAGGTGCCCTGCCACCTTGGAATCATGGTGCTGCTGTACAATCTGTTGCCTCAGTTCTGGGTCATTTGGCATGTAGATGTGTTCCTGGAACGTTAGGATCCCTTGGTCCAATTTCCACTCCTGACTGTGAATGGAACGGGTCCCTGTCTGTCGGCCTGCCTTGAGCGTTGCTGCTGCTTTAGCCACCACATCCTCATGGAGTCCTTCTTGGTTGCCCTTCCTTATATCTGCCAGAATGGATATCTCTTCACCCTGGATTGCCAGACCTTCAAGTGCCCAAATTGCAAACAGCTCCGGCCTAAGCAGGACAATATTGTTGTTGTCTCCTGCTCCAGTCCCATGGTCTGCTCGACATGACAATGCGTCTGGCTTACCCATACTCCAACCTGGCCTGTGATGAAGTGTGAAGTCAAAGTTTGCCATGTAGAGGGACCAGCAGGCCTGTTGTCAGTTGAGCTTTTTTGCAGTGCAGAAGTACTCTAGGTTCTTGTGATCCATCCAGATCTCAAACTGATGCCAGGCCCCTTCTAAGAAATGATGCCACTCTTCAAAGGAATGGATGATTGCCAGCATCTCCTTGTCATGGATCTCATAGTTACACTCCACAGCATTGAGACTCTTGGAATGAAATGCAATGAGGTGCCATTTCCCATCCCCCTTAGACTGCTGGGAGAGGACAGCTCCCATGGCAAAGTCTGAGCTATCTGCCTCTACAAGAAATGGCAGGCTGTCATCTGGGGAGATGAGAACTGGTTGGGAGGTCACTGCATGTTTCAGAGTCTCAAAGGCTGTTTGCTGAGCATCTGTCCACTGCCAAGGCTGGTCTTTTGAAGTCAGGTCAAAGAGAGGGTGGGCATGATGTGAGAAGTCCTAGATGAACTGCCAGTAGAAGTTAGTGAACCCTAGGAAGGATTGGACCTCCTTCTTGTTTTGAGGTGCTGGCCAGTCTGCTACTCCAGCTACCTTCACTGGGTCAATCTCTGCTGTTCCATGCAAGATGATGAGTCCAAGGTATTCCACTCAGGTCTGCTCAAACTCACACTTCTCAGGTTTGAGATAGAGCTGATGTTGGTGGAGTCGTTCCAGAACCAAGCGTACAATGCGGTAGTGCTCCTCTCAGGTCTTGGTAAAGATGAGGATGTCATCAAGGTACATGCACACCACTCCTTCTGCAATGAGGTCATGGAAGATGTCATTCATCATGGTCTGGAATGTGGCTGGGCTATTGGTGAGGCCGAAAAACATGACTAGTGGTTCAAACAGCCCTTAATTTGTCTGGAATGCAGCCTTCCACTCATCTCCTTCCTTGATGCGCACATTGTTATAGCCCCAGCAGACATCTAACTTGGTGAAATACCGTGCATCACAGAGGTTATTGACAAGCTCAGAAATGAGGGGGAGGGGGTAGCAATTCTTGACAGTGAGGGTGTTCAGCACACAATAGTCCTGCACCAGTCAGAGGGAGCCATCCTTTTTTTTTGATGAAAAAGACAGGGGAGGCCATGGGCAACTTGGAAGGGCAAATTCTACCAAACTCAAGGTTCTCCTGGAGGAGGGCATCCAGCTCATCCTGCTCCTTTGGCGCAAGTGGGTAGACCTTTGAACTAGTGACAGCAAACACTGCCTGTTCTGCATAGTTGTGATAGCAGAGGATACACTCCATCACACAACAGATAGAGCCAGCTTCATTGTGCTGGGCATGTGGCCAATTTGGCACAGGAGATTCTGGAGGACAACACAAATATGTTTCTGGACTGGGCTGCATTTGAGTCTTGGTTCCTCTCTGAGTTCACACACCCCAATGAGGCACAACACACTGCCCTCACACTAGAGAGCACCTCTTATCACCAGCAGGGCCGTACCCTCGACACCTACATCGATGGGTTCAAGCAGCTGGTTTGTTGTTCAGGGTTCCCTAGGTCCATGCAAGCTAGTTCTCCATTTCTGGCATGGGCTCAAACCATCGATCCATAAATGGATTGATGGCATGGTAGATGGATGCCCTGGGGATGAGGACATAGAGGGCTGGATTGCAATGGCGCATCTGGTGGATCAGAACGCCCATGCTGACTAACAGTTTAAGACATTCCATGCCTTTTGGTCATGCCCCCCAGTGCCACCCCCTTTCCTTGCTATACCTCCTGCTTGCTGGGCACCAGCCCCACTCCCAGTCCCTGCAGCTGCCCCTGCCATACAAAGCCTGGCACCCTGGGCCCCCACAGCAACACCACCATCAAAGATCTCCATGGGAGTGCCCATGGACATTAATGCTGCTAGAAAGAAGGGAGGAGTCCCTCCTTCTGTGTGCCACCGTTGCAAGGAAGCCTGGGCACTGGGCTTGCAGCTGTCCAGAAGGGCTTGAGGTGCACTATCTGTCAGCCGACAAATGGGATGTGCTCATTATGGAGTTCCTGGCTGTGAAGGATGCTGCAGGCATACCTTCCCCCAAGGTGATGGATAAGACGTCGGAGGATGAAGAGGAGGACATGCTGGAGGATTTTTAGCACTGCAGTGGATGGACCATATGCCTCCACTGCCTAGCTCTAATTGCTTTGCATGTTTGTCCATAGAATCTTTTAATACAGTTCCTTCTCTTGATTCTTTGACATGCAAACCAGTTGAGACCTCCACAGCTGTACTACCCCTTCTTCCTCCTACACCAGCCAAAGCTCCTCCTCCTCCCCCAGTGTGCCTTCCCAGCTGGGAATGCCGTCTTCCATGCAAGTATACAGTGGCTTCTATCCAATCAGCTACCTCCCTCTCTCTGGAGGTAGAGATAGAGACTACAGATATGCAGTGTACACAGTGAGTTCAGGCTCTTCTGGATAGTGGGGCCACTGGACTCTTCATGGACATTGCGTTTGTTGAGAGGCATCAGCTGACCACCTGACCATTGACCTGACCTATCCCGGTATACAACATTGACGGTATACTCAATGAAGCTGGCTCTATCTGGTGTGTGACAGAGTGTATCCTCCGCTATCACAACCATGCAGAACAGGCAGTGTTTGCCATCATTAGTCTAGGGAAGCAGGATATCATCCTAGGCTACACCTGGCTGCGCCTGCATAACCCAGATATTGACTGGTCTACTGGGGAAGTCAAAATGAATCAATGTCCACATCAATGCTCTATCTGTGCAAAGGAAGCCTGATTGGAACATCGTGCACGTGCCCAAGAGCAAGCCTCAGTCCAAGCCTGCTGATGGGGTCCCCTGCCCTACCCTGACCTAGACCTGTTGGACCCTCTTCCCTTAGCATTCCCTTGTAAGGAGGCCCCTCACAAGAAACAGGCTGGCAGTAGCAGCTTACCGGGAACCCCAGAGCTTGACACTCTGGACAAAGTCATTGAGGAGGGCAACCAGATCCTAGCAGCCTTGCCACCCCAATCATTGGATGTTGTGGAGGTCCATGCCAGTCAGACCACGTCACAGCATCTGGTGGAGGCCTTCACTCAGAACATGCAACCAAAGTCCTTCCAAGATGCCATACTGGACTACCTGCATGACTTTGAAGATGTTGCTTGTAGGGATAGAGGAGACCCCAAACCAGAACAGGCTGGCAGTAGCAGCTTACTGAGAGCCCCAGAGCCTGATACTCTGAATGAAGTCATTGAGGAGGGCGACCGGATCCTAGCAGCTTTGCCACTCCAATCATTGGACGTTGTGGAGGTCCATGCCAGTCAGACCACATCACAGCATCTGGCGGAGGCCTTCACTCAGAACATGCAACCAAAGTCCTTCCAAGATGCCGTACCAGACTACCTGCATGACTTTGAAGACATGTTCTCGAAGACCTCCTTTGACTCCTTCCCAAAGTGCAAGCAGTGGGATCATGCCATAAGTAAGGTCTACCCACTTGCGCCAAAGGAGCAGGATGAGCTGGATGCCCTCCTCCAAGAGAACCTTGAGTCTGGTAGAATTTGCCCTTCCAAGTTGCCCATGGCCTCCCCTGTCTTTTTCATCAAAAAAAAGGATGGCTCCCTCTGACTGGTGCAGGACTATTGTGTGCTGAACACCCTCACTGTCAAGAATTGCTACCCCCTCCCCCTCATTTCTGAGCTTGTCAATAACCTCTGTGATGCACGGTATTTCACCAAGTTAGATGTCTGCTGGGGCTATAACAATGTGTGCATCAAGGAAGGATATGAGTGGAAGGCTGCATTCCAGACAAATTGAGGGCTGTTTGAACCACTGGTCATGTTTTTTGGCCTCACCAATAGCCCAGCTACATTCCAGACCATGATGAATGACATCTTCCGTGACCTCATTGCAGAAGGAGTGGTGTGCATATACCTCAATGACATCCTCATGTTTACCAAGACCCAAGAGGAGCACTACCGCATTGTACGCTTGGTTCTGGAACGACTCCACCAACATCAGCTCTATCTCAAACCTGAGAAGTGTGAGTTTGAGCAGACCTGAGTGGAATACCTTGGACTCATCATCTTGCACGGAACAGCAGAGATTGACCCAGTGAAGGTAGCTGGAGTAGCAGACTGGCCAGCACCTCAAAACAAGAAGGAGGTCCAATCCTTCCTAGGGTTCACTAACTTCTACTGGCAGTTCATCCAGGACTTCTCTCATCATGCCTGCCCTCTCTTTGACCTGACTTCAAAAGACCAGCCTTGGCAGTGGACAGATGCTCAGCAAACAGCCTTCAAGACTCTGAAACATGCAGTGACCTCCCAACCAGTTCTCATCTCCCCAGATGACAGCCTGCCATTCCATGTAGAGGCAGACAGCTCAGACTTTGCCACGGGAGCTGTCCTCCCCCAGCAGTCCAAGGAGGATGGGGAATGGCACCCCATCGTGTTCTATTCCAAGAGTCTCAATGCTGTGGAGCATAACTACAAGATCCATGACAAAGAGATGCTGGCAATCATCTGTTCCTTTGAAGAGTGGCATCATTTCTTAGAAGTGGCCTGGCATCAGTTTGAGGTCTGGATGGATCACAAGAACCTAGAGTACTTCTGCACTGCAAAAAAGCTCAACCAACAGGTTGTGGACAGTGTAGGAAAGAGAGCACACTTCATCCTCACCACTACCACTTGCTCCGCACTGGGTGCTGCCAACCTGTACTGCAAAAATGTCTGGAAGTTGCATGGCCTCTCTGATGCTTTTGTGTCAGATCAAAGTTCCCAGTTCATTGCAGAATTCACCAGGAAACTGTACTGCCTGTTGGGGATCAAGCTTCAGGCCTCCACTGCATATCACCCCCAGTCAGATGGCCAGACAGAGCGCATCAACCAGGAGCTAGAACAGTACCTCTAGATCTTCTGCAGCAAACAGCAAGATGACTGGGATGAGCTGCTCCCAGATGCAGAGTTCTAGTACAACAACCATGTGCACTCCACAACACAGACCACACCCTTCCTGCTTGACACTGGACGTAATCCACACATGGGCTTTGAACTATGCCAGCGCCCCTCTCAGAACAAGTCTGTAAACAAATTTGTGAACTGCATGAAACAGGCTCAAGAGGAGGCAAGGGCAGCTCTAGCCAAGGCCAAGGATAACATGGCCCATTATTATAACCAGCAGTGGACTCCCGCACTGGAAAATCTACCTGGAGACAAGGTCTACTTGGATGCTGAAGACATTCAGACCATGCGCCCATCCAAGAAGCTCTCAAGTTCCTGGGCCCTTATGCAGTGGAGCATGCAGTGGGATGTTTGGCATATTGTCTGTGCCTACCCTGGGAAATGCATGGTATTCATCCAGTATTCCATGTTGTCAAACTCCAGCCTGCAGTGATGGATCCAATTCCAGGTCGGCAAGCGGACCTCCTGCCACTGCCAATAATTGTGGACAATGAACAGCACTATGAAGTCAAGGCCATCCTAGACAGCTGCATCTTCCACCACAAGCTCCAGTATCAGGTGAAGTGGAAAGGTTTTGGCTATGAGGACTCTTCCTGGGAACCTGCCAAGGGTGTCAGGGCCTCCTTCTGAGTGAAGGAATTCTATGACAGGCACCCAGATGCCCCCAAGTTGGTTTGGGGCCTCTACACTCTGTCACCAGCACTGTTCCAGTTGGCATGGCATGCATTGAGGCACTGCAAGCTAGAGGGGGGGTGATGTAAGGGGACATCCCTTCCTGAGCCTCCTTCTCCTTCCATACATCCATCTTCCCCTTCTCTTTCTCTTTCCTTTTCCCCCTTCTTTCTGTCTCCATTCCTTCATACATTGTCTGTTACATATTGTCCGAGTTTTTGATTAGGTAATTCTTTACCAATCAACTCTCTGGCAATGTCCGAGTTTTTCATCTTTTATTCCCACACACCTTTTTCAGTGGCTTATGTGTACTATATAGTTGATTCCCATGCTTCTGGGGCCCCAGAAGCGTCCACATCCTGGCATAGGGATTCCTCAGACTTATTCTCTTTGGATATCCCTCTGCCAGGTGAGTAGCTAGCCCTGTACACTGTAGCCACTTGCTAATACATCTTTGGATATCCCTCTGCCAGTTGTGTGAGTTCCACAGCTCTCTGAGGTTGCCCTTACACCCAGCACCCTGGGCCCCCGCAGCAATGCCACCAGCAAAGATCTCCATGGGAGTGCCCATGGACATTGATGCTGCTCGAAGGAAGGGAGGAGTCCCTCCTTCTGTGTGCCACCGTTATGGGAAGCCTGGGCACTGGGCTTGCAGCTGTCCGGAAGGGCTCAATGTGCGCTATCTGTCAGTTGACAAATGGGACACGCATTAACAATAGGATTTCCTTGCAATGATGCTCCTTTCCACCATATTGCATTACTGTAAAATAGATGCACACACTAACCTTGGACATTCCTCAGTAAGACATTATAGTCTTATTAGGATCACTGCATTTGGGCTTCACCCCTTCTGGAAGCACTAATCTAACAGCTATAAGGGTGTTCAATTGTTGCTTTTGAGAAATTATGCATTGTCTGGCAATGAAACTCATGTGTTTCCTCCACACCAGATGTAGTGGACCAAGGTCAATTATGAGAGGCCAGTAAAATTTGTCAAGGATTTTGCTGAGATATACCAAGTGATGCCCACTATACTATGAGTCATCTTCAAAATCACTCAGAGGATTACCTTCTGGCAAGCTTGATGGTCTTCTGTACACTCAGTATCAAGCACATAAATGTCTTCTCATGAAACCTTTCCTGGTCAGTGGCTGTAGATTGTTGTGCAGAAAATTCTATGGAAGACTCACTAACATCCTGTGGGGCATTCAGCAGTTGAACAGCCTGCACAATTAGTGATAAGAGAGGCAAATTTTCTCCGACCTATGCTAGTAATGAGAGGGTCAATGATAATTGCAATCCTCACTTCTGTTTTCACTCAAAGTATTCAGTGACCTTGAGTTCCAAGAAATCCATATAGAAGTTGTTTACCTCCAAACACAATGTAGAGAAGTGCTTCTCTGACAAATGCTACACTTCCCTATGATGCAAAGTATAGTCTATGTAAGAGGTCAATGAGAGTCAATATCTTCAGCATGTCCTACCTAGAAACATTAAAAAGAAGCAATTTGCCTCCTGAGAACTACATTGTAAGTCCTCATCCTGGTCCATGTCTGAGACAATCACACATTCCTCAATCTTGTCTATTATGTCTTGAATATAAAACATATTGCCATATTCTAGACTTCTCTACATGGAAAAAAGTGGGGGTCACAGTCCTACATCTCTGCAATCCATCTCTATACTGGCTGCAGATGTAGCTAGGCCTGGGATTGCAGATCCTTTGGACTCCTCTCCTGCTTCACTGGCATGGACTGGACTCCTATTCTGGAAGAATGTTGTTATGTCCTTCCAGGGATCTGGATTACTGCAAGAGTACTAGTAGCTGACACACCATGGGACATAAACAGTACTCCCAGCATAGTTGCTTGAGTTTAAGCCATTACTAGACAGGTTAAGCATCAAAAAGGTCTCATTTCCTTATGGTCACTAAGACACAGCCATCTCTGCAGATTTCACACCATCTTCTACAGCTGTTGCCTGAACCAGGTGCTTGGCAGTTGAGCCAAGTGCTAGATCATCATGAGTGACTTTGAAATAATAGAGTGAAAGTCTATCAGACTTGACAGCAAGCTTTGATCCAAAGCTCAAATAAGCTCAAGAATATGTATTGTGCTGAGGCACAATAAATCAATATTGAGTGACTTAGAAAAATATCACTAGTGGGCTATGAGTCTTGCAGCTTAAAATGTCAAACAATCATTGAATGCTATTATGCAAGAGTGAATGTAAGGCAAGAGTTGCCTTATAAATATCTATATAAAGGCTGCTTTCTGGAACAGTGTGGCATGTAACAATTAGTATAATTTATTGTAACATATTATGAACTAATATATGTGTGTATTTTGTGGCATATACTGTAAGTAAAGTATAGTAATGGTGCCAGTCTATTACAGTCATACTAGCTTTTTTCTTATTATATTATCTAGGCTTATCTGCTTTCAAAGACCAAACTTTTCTGCAACACAACATCATCATCATCACCATCATCACTATGTTGGAAAACATTCCACTAAGCCATGCCATAAAGTAAACCTGACCAACCCAAACTCTGTGGGCTTAGGAGTGAAGATGGATGGATCTGCAGCAGAAGCCTGATAAACACTCACCAGAAACTACAGCATATTTTCAGAAATAGCTGCTAGAAAGCTGCAACAGAAAAGAAGGAAATGATTAATAATGCAACATTTCACATGATCCTAATTGCTTCACTGCCAGAGTTCTGGAACACAGTGGTAGCTGGACTGTACTTCTATGACTAAATCAAACAATGTTATTATGACACTTACCATACACTTGGACTGCCTTTTTTCCAAAAACAAGCATTTGGAGTGTTCACAACAGCCTTGCAAACACAATCCAAGGAAAGACTAGTGTGCATTAATCCTAACTGTCATTAAAATGGCAATTCCATTAAAGAGGGGTAGATTTAGCAGCAAAGGGATGGATGCAATGTACTTGCTGGAGGAGCTCAGGAGATCAAACACAACATCTTTGTAGCTTTGGCCATGCAAGCATCTTGACCATTAAACATGTAAGCAAAGGGTCTGGTGGATGTGTAAGGAGGATCTGACCATATCCAGTGTGTATGAGGATTGTTTCTATGGCAAACATGCTGTACAACCAGCATGCTTCATACATCTCAGTATACTTCTTAATGTAGAAAGACACCACTATGACACTCACAGTACTACTACCTACCACACCAAATCTGAGCACCAAACTAGTCAGAAACTACATGAGATCAAGGTTGATGTGGTACATGGATGTATACAATGGCTCAAAGAAGTGTCCCAATGTTTCATAGCTTTTAAAAGATGACAATTGGCATGAAAGATTGGAAGTACCAAAAATTTTGATCAAATTATGTAAGATACTGTGGCATTGTCGCTACAATCACACCTAGGGTCATGTAATTTGAATCAAAATTGAAGGAGTAATGACCATTTTCAAATATTCCCTAATTGGGACACTTTTTTTATCTGACTGATCTAAAAAAAGTTCAGAGATCTTACCATTGGGTTAGAACTGAATCTGGTGCCTTGCCATATCAAAGCCTTCTGCTACCCTTTTCAATGATGGTGGCCAGATGGTACAATAAATTCCAGTATACGTAGAATCTGGGATAAATTTGGTTTGGATAAGTCTAAAAAAAGTTGTCCAACCATTTTTCCCCTGCACCATTACAGCTTCAAGTACTTGCTGAATTACGATTTCGACATCTTGATGCGGGTCTGGATTGGGCACAGGATATCCAAGCGAGATCAAAAGATCGTAAGGCCCTACGGAAGAGAACATCTAGACGGTTTCCGGATCGACCCATCTAGTAGCAGTTATGCCGGACCTATGCCATCAACAGCAGCAATTTCCTTAGCGTTTTTAACGCCATCCAGGTTCTCAATCTGTACTATGAGAGATATATCATTGTTTGCGATTGAAAGGTACTCAGGGACATCAATTCCCCAGATTCCGTGTGTATATGGGGAGCCAAAACCTCGTCGACCCAAAGGTGGGAATCTACTGTCTGCGGCTATATCTCGTGCTTCCTCAGCTGTCGAGACCTACGACCATTCACACAAAGTCAGGATATATCGTCAAGAGAAACGGTTTGCATGTACCATGGGAACCAAGACACCTCTCGCCCCCGCATTAAGGGCATACTTGATATGCCAGCTGGTGCCTCCCGACATGCCCATGGCAGGAATTCGAATAACAGCGCTAGGTTCTCCATTTGGTACAGCACCATTGATTGCGGTAACTGTTTCTGCTGCACCGGGAACCAAAGGAATAATCCGTGTTCACAGTCAACAACGATCCATGATAGGTACGGGGAGGCTTGGGCTACATTTAAAATACCTCTGGTAGCGAGCCAAACTCCAAATGTAGGTTTGTTCTCTATGAAAGCAGATAGTAGAGTTTTGAATGCCATTGTTGGCGGAATAAGAGGGAAGAATACCCTGTGAGAATTTATTCCGTCGGTCTGTTCATCCTGTGGAAGTTCTGTTGTAATCAGCATTTGTCGTGTGAACGCTATGAACCATTACTCGAGGAGTAACAGTTACAGTGCCAAGACCTCAAGATGTCCACTACCTACGGATATCAGCCGCGCAACCATAACTCTGCCTTGCTTCTCCAAAACCACTTCCTTATCTACCTCGCTGCCTGTGTAGGGAACAGGTCGTACTCTTCGTGTTACATACCGTCACCGGAATCCGTCATCCCTCATCTTCTGGTAGACTATGCTACTTACTACACATGATGAAGGGAGCCTGTTATTGCATAATATGTGATTAACATTATATTTCGTGGTTTATCTAGTTATGATCGTAAATGTACATTACAAGCTATACGGGAACCATGCAGAACGATCACCAAGTCCTGGATCTTCATCTTCACGAGACATTGTAGCCCGGATCACTGCCTTCTTCCTGTTCTGTGAGGACAGGTATAGAATATTCATCGCCGAAAATACAATCATCAGGATAGACAAAATAAGCAATGTTAGTGTGGCTTTCGTGTAGAGAGGGGCGGGAGAAAGGGTCCCGAGGAGCCATGTCGCCAGAATTCCACCAGAATTCGTCATGATGAATCCAATCGCGATGGCAGTGGCTCGGCGAGTATATGGTGCAGTATTGTTTGCGTTCCATGTCGAGAGCTCGGCGAGTATATGGTGCAGTATTGTTTGCGTTCCATGTCGAGAGCGCGGGGGCGCCGTTATACGCGCCGGTGATGCTCATGAATAAACTGCCATACTTGACATGAGGAGATCCGGATGCTAGGCGCGGAACTGTTAATGAGGAGTGTGTGAGGTAAGGTGTTATTCGGACGTACCGTAGAACATGGCGAAGCCTACTGTGGCGAGAACGCCAGAGAACATGGTGACAATACCTCGGGCACCGTAGCGGTCAGAAAGGTAGGATACAATAATTGAGACTGTTGTGAATATTAGTCGGCAAGTACCGTGGACAAGCAGACAGTTTCATTCACCAACAAAAGCTGCAGCAAACGGTGGCACACTGAATAGTTGAGCGTCGACGTTTGTATAACCGAGACCAGATAGGATGGAGGGTGTGAAGCTGTGAGAAACGATGAGTGTAGTTCAAGCCTGT
>QGOB01001327.1:0-21337 GCA_003313055.1 Termitomyces sp. MG145 | reverse complement strand
CATGCGCTCCGCTTCACTAGGGGTCACCCCTAGCCCCTCTGTCCTCTCCAACACCCCCCTATTGCCGACTCCAGACCATTCCCCCGCTGGAGTCCTCCCCGCAGCGGCCATCTGTTGCGACGACGATTGTCTCCAAGCCTTTGTCTGCAATCAAGGCTGCCCCTCCTCCCTCTTTCAATGGAGACCAAGCTCAAGGACGTCAATTCCTGACTGCCTGCAAGCTGTATATTAGCTTGCACGCCTCCTCCTTCAGCGATCCAATGCAGACAATCAAGTGGGCATTATCCTATATGAATGCTGGGCACGCAGCTGATTTGGCGCAGGAGATTCTGGAGGATGACACAAACATGTTTCTGGACTGGGCTGTGTTTGAGTCTTGGTTCCTCTCTGAGTTCATGCACCCCGATGAGGCACAACGCGCCGCCCTCACACTAGAGGGCACCTCTTATCACCAGCAGGGCCATACCCTTGACACCTATATCAACGGGTTCAAGCAGCTGGTTCATCGTTTGGGGTTCCTCAGGTCCATGCAGCTGGTTCTCCGCTTCTGGCATGGGCTCAAACCATCGATCCATAAACGGATTGATGGAATGGTAGATGGACACCCTGGGGATAAGAACATAGAGGGCTGGATTGCAACGGCACATCTGGTGGATCAGAACGCCTATGCTGACCAACAGTTTGAGACACTCCATGCCTTTCGGTCATGCCCCCAAGTGCCGCCCCCTTTCCCTGCTAAACCTCCTGCTTGCTGGGCACCAGCCCCACTCCCGGTCCCCACAGCCGCCCCCGCTATACGAGGCCCAGCACCCTGGGCCCCCACAGCAACACCACCAGCAAAGATCTCCATGGGAGTGCCCATGGACATTGACGCTGCTAGAAGGAAGGGAGGAGTCCCTCCTTCTGTGTGCCACCATTGCGGGAAGCCTGGGCACTGGGCTCACAGCTGTCCAGAAGGGCTTGATGTGCGCTATCTGTCAGCCGACAAATGGGATGTGCTCATTATGGAGCTCCTGGCTGCAAAGGATGCTGCAGGCATACCTTCCTGAGAGATGATGGATAAGACATTGGAGGATGGAGAAGAGGATGTGCCGGAGGATTTTTAGCATCGCAGTGGATGGACCATACGCCTCCACTGCCTAGCTCTAACTGCTTTGCATGTCTGCCCATAGAATCTTTTAATACAGTTTCTTCTTTTGATTCTTCTACATGCAAACTGGTTGAGACCTCTGCAGCTGTACTACCCCCTCTTCCTCCTACACTAGCCAAAGCTCATCCTCCCCCCCAAGTGTGCCTTCCCAGCTGGGAATGCCGTCTTCCACACAAGTACACAGTGGCTTCCATCCCATCAGCCACCTCCCTCTCTCTGGAGGTAGAGATAAAGACTACAGATACGCAGCGTACACAGTGAGTCTAGGCCCTTCTGGATAGTGGGGCCACTGGACTCTTCATGGACGTCGCATTTGTTGAGAGGCATCAGCTGACCACCCAACCATTGACCTGACCCATTCCAGTATACAACATTGATGGTACCCTCAATGAAGCTGGCTCTATCCGGTGTGTGACAGAGTGTATCCTCCACTATTGCAACCATGCAGAACAGGCAGTGTTTGCCATCACTAGTCTAAGGAAGCAGGATATCATCCTAGGCTACACCTGGCTGTGCCTGCATAACCTGGATATTGACTGGTCTACTGGGGAAGTCAAAATGAGTCGATGTCCATGTCAATGCTCTACCTGTGCAGAGGAAGCCCAATCGGAACGTCATGTGCATGTCCAAGAGTGAGCCTCAGTCTGAGCCTGCTGATGGGGTCCCTTGCCCTGCCCTGACCTAGACCTGTTTGACCCTCCTCCCTTAGCATTCCCTTGTAAGGAGGCCCCTCACAAGGATGCTTGTAGGGATGGAGGAGACTACAAACTGGAACAGGCTGGCAGTAGCAGCCTACCAGGAACCCCAGAGCCTGACACTGCTGATGAAGTCATTGAGGAGGGTGACCGGATCCTTGCTGCCTTGCCACCCCAATCATTGGACGTTGCGGAGGTCTGTGCCAGTCAGACCACGTCGCAGCATCTGGCGGAGGCCTTCATCCAGAACGTGCAACCAAAATCCTTCCGAGATGCCGTACCGGACTAACTTCATGACTTTGAAGACGTGTTCTCCAAGACCTCCTTTGACTCCCTCCCAGAGCGCAAGGAGTGGGATCATGCCATAGAGTTAGTCCCTCAGAGCCCTCAAACTGCAAGGTCTACCCACTTGCGCCAAAGGAGCAGGATGAGCTGAATGCCTTCTTCCAGGAGAACCTCAAGTCTGGTAGAATTTGCCCTTCCAAGTTGCCCATGGCCTCCCCCGTCTTCTTCATCAAAAAGAAGGATGGCTCCCTCCGACTAGTGCAGGACTATCATGTGCTGAACGCCCTCACTGTCAAGAATCGCTACCTCCTCCCCCTCATCTCTGAGCTCATCAATAACCTCCAAGATGCACAGTATTTCACCAAGTTAGATGTCTGCTGGGGCTATAACAATGTGTGCATCAAGGAAGGAGATGAGTGGAAGGCCACATTCTGGACAAATCGTGGGCTGTTTGAACCGCTGGTCATGTTCTTCGGCCTCACCAATAGCCCAGCTACATTCCAGACCATGATGAATGACATCTTCCATGACTTCATTGCAGAAGGAGTGGTGTGCATGTACCTCAATGACATCCTCATCTTTACCAAGACCCAAGAGGAGCACCACTGCATTGTACGCTTAGTTCTGGAACGACTCCACCAACACCAGCTCTATCTCAAACCTGAGAAGTGCGAGTTTGAGCAGACACAAGTGGAATACCTTGGACTCATCATCTCGCATGGAACAGCAGAGATGGACCCAGTGAAGGTAGCTGGAGTAGCAGACTGGCCAGCACCTCGGAACAAGAAGGAGGTCCAATCTTTCCTATGGTTCACCAACTTCTACCGATGGTTTATCCAGGACTTCTCTCATCATGCCCGCCCTCTCTTTGACCTGACTTCAAAGGACCAGCCTTGGCAGTGGACAGATGCTCAGCAAACAGCCTTTGAGACTCTAAAACGTGCAGTGACCTCTCAACCAGTTCTCATCTCCCCGGATGACAGCCTGCCATTCCGTGTAAAGGCAGACAGCTCAGACTTTGCCACTGGAGCTGTCCTCTCCCAGCAGTCTAAGGAGGATGGGAAATGGCACCCCATTGCATTCTATTCCAAGAGTCTCAATGCTGTGAAGCGTAACTACGAGATCCACGACAAAGAGATGCTGGCAATCATCTGTTCCTTTGAAGAGTGGCATCATTTCTTAGAAGGGGCCTGGCATCAGTTTGAGGTCTGGATGGATCACAAGAACCTAGAGTATTTCCGCACTGCAAAAAAGCTCAACCGACGACAGGCCTGCTGGTCCCTCTACCTGGCAAACTTTGACTTCACACTTCATCACAGGCCAGGTTGGAGTATGGGTAAGCCAGACGCATTGTTGCGTCGGGCAGAGGACTGGAGCAGGAGACAATGACAATATTGTCCTGCTTAGGCCAGAGCTGTTTGCAATTCGGGCACTTGAAGGTCTGACAATCCAGGGTGAAGAGGTATCCATTCTGGCAGATATATGGAAGGGCAACCGAGAAGGACTCCATGAGGATGTGGTGGCTAAAGCAGCAGCAACGTTCAAGGCAGGCCAACAGACAGGGACCTGTTCCATTCACAGTCAGGTGTGGCAATTGGACCAAGGGATCCTAACATTCCGGGGATGCATCTACATGCCAAATGACCCAGAATTGAGGTGGCGGATTGTACAGCAGCACCATGATTCCAAGGTGGCAGAGCACCCAGGACACTGGAAGACTCTGGAACTAGTGTCGTGCAACTACTGGTGGTCCCAGATGTCACACTATATTGGTGCCTACTGTGACATGTGCCTTAGAACCAAGCCCTCCTGTCAGGTGCCAATGGGTGAGCTGCACCCTCTTCCTGTTCCTGAAGAAAGGTGGAGTGTGGTCTCAGTGGACTTCATCTCAGAACTGCCAGATGTGCATGGCTATGATGCCGTCATGGTGGTTGTGGACAGCATAGGGAAGAGAGCGCACTTCATCCCCACCACTACCACCTGCTCCGCACTGGGTGCTGCCAACCTGTACCGCAAAAATGTCTGGAAGTTGCATGGCCTCTCCAATGCCTTTATGTCAGATAGAGGTCCTCAGTTCATTGCAGAATTCACCAGGGAACTGTACTGCCTGTTGGGGATCAAGCTTCAGGCCTCCACTGCATATCACCCTCAGTCAGATGGCCAGACAGAGCACATCAACCAGGAGCTAGAACAGTACCTCCAGATCTTCTGCAGCAAACAGCAAGACGACTGGGATGAGCTGCTCCTGGATGCAGAGTTCCAGTACAACAACCATGTGCACTCCGCAACATAGACCACACCCTTCCTGCTTGACACCGGACGTAATCCACGCATGGGCTTTGAACCATGCCAGTGCCCCTCTCAGAACGAGTCTGTAAACAAATTCGTGAACTGCATGAAACAGGCTCAAGAGGAGGCAAGGGCAGCTCTAGCCAAGGCCAAAGATGATATGGCCCGTTGCTATAACCAGCGGTGGACTCCCGCACCAGAATATATGCCTGGAGACAAGGTCTACTTGGATGCCAAAGACATTCAGACCACGTGCCCATCCAAGAAGCTCTCTCACAAGTTCCTGGGCCCTTATGCAGTGGAGCATGCAGTGGGACATTTAGCGTACCGTCTGCACCTACCTTGGGCAATGCGTGGTATTCATCCGGTATTCCATGTTGTCAAACTCTGGCCTGCAGTTGCGGATCCAATCCCAGGTCGGCGAGTGGACCCCCCACCACTGCCAATAATTGTGGACAATGAAGAGCACTAGGAAGTTGAGGCCATCCTAGACAGCCGCATTTTCCACCACAAGCTCCAGTATCAGGTGAAGTGGAAAGGTTTTGGGATATGAGGACTCTTCCTAGGAACCTTCCAAGGGTGTCAGGGCCCCCCTCCAAGTGAAGGAATTCTATGACAGGCACCTGGATGCCCCCAAACTGGTTTGGGGCCTCTATACTCTGTCACTAACACTGTTCCAGTCAGCATGGCATGCATCGAGGCGCTGCAAGCTAGAGGGGGGGTGATGTAAGGGGACATCCCTTCTTGAGCCCATTCCCTCTTGTCTCCTTTCTCCTGTTTCCTTTCCTTTTCCCCTTCCTTTTCTCTTCTTCTCCCCTTTAGATATTCTCTGTACATATTGTGTCTGCATTTCTGATCACCTGACATTGTTCTCAAGGTCATCTGATCTCTTCCTGGTCATCTGACCCTTTTCTGACCACCTGACTTGCCAGAGTCACCTGATGGACATTACCAATCCATTCTCTGGCAATGTCCGAGTTTTTCATCTTTTATTCCCACACTCCTTTTTCAGTGGCTTATGTGTACTATACAGTTGATTCCCACGCTTCTGGGGCCCCAGAAGCGTCCACATCCTGGCATAGGGACTCCTCAGACTTATTCTTTTTGGATATCCCTCTGCCAGATGAGTAGCTAGCCCTGTACACTGTAGCCACTTGCTAATACATCTTTGGATATCCCTCTGCCAGTTGTGTGAGTTTCACAGCTCTCTGAGGTTGCCCTTACAGGGATGCCAATTTTTTAGGATCAGCTGTTTCCATCCCAAGGATCAACCTGGATGTCAGGAGACAATTCCCAGTCTGGTTATCCTTTATTATGACTATCAAAAAGTCTCAAAGTCAATAAGTCAAACAAGTTGGATTGGATCTCTGGTCACCTGTTTTTGCACATGGTCAACTTGATGTTGCTTTGTCTAGGTGCACATCAGGAAATTGTCTCAAGGTGATTTTAGCACCAGAAAATACATCAAGAACAACTGCAAATAATTGTCTATCAAGAAGTGCTCAATGGTTTACAAATGTGAGTTTTACATCTTTTATTACTGACTTGGAAATTCCAGCATATAGCTTGAACAATAGTTTACAAATGTAAGTGCAAGTTTTAAAACAATAAGTTTCTATTACTAACTTTTTTTCATGTATATAGCTTACCATGGTAGTATCTAGATACTTTCTCTATTAGACTGCTTGGATCTTCTTGAATTACTTTCTGGATATTGATCTACTATGTGATGCATCCAAGACTGGAGTAGGGGCCATGTTTGGCCAAGGTAAAATGTGGCTAACCTGCAAACCTGCAGGATTTATGTTGTATAAATTCACTGCTGCACAACAGAATTATGCAGTACATGAGTTAGAAACACTTGCAATCTTGGAAGCCCTCCTAAAATGGGAGGATAAGTTAATGAAGTATAAGATCCACATCATTACAGATCATAAAGCATTAGAATTCTTTAAGGACTCAAGTTCACTTGTCACTGCAACAGCATCAATGGATCAACTATATGTCATGCTACCAGTTTGGTATCACCTATGTGAAAGGTGAACTCACTACGGGATCTTTTTTTTTTCTCTCATGGGTGGGCCGGGTGTCACGATACGCACGTGACTTGTATAGCTATCAGGACACGTTCCTGACTTGATTCACCTCTTTAGGTATGTAAAACGGTACGCGCAAGATTGTCGTGATCTACGATACCGAACGGAATCGTTGGTTCCTACCACGCGGCCGAAAGGACGTCGAGAAGTCAAGTCGTTGGAGACAATAGCGTTGAGAGAGGCGTATGAAGAGGTATGTGCTAACAAGGGTCTTGTCATATCTGACAACTTTCTCATTGTTTCGTTATAGTCAGGCTACAGAGCCACATTTCTTCCTCTATTCAACCTACACATGCGCCCTCGCCTCCCTCTGATTCTGCTGCTCGCAGACGGCCGAACACAGAGTACACGACGATCACCCACTGGTCCTCTGGCCGAGGTAATCGGCGTTTACCAGGGGAGCATATGACCTTCTGGTACGCAGGACAGATACACCTTGATGCAGTGAGCGCAATTCGAAATGATTACAAGATACATTCTGTAAATCACTCTTTTGTTTTGTAGGTACATGAGACGGGCACAGGCATGCCAATGAACAGACGTATACTTCTCATATCCTCACATACCAGGAAGCGATGGCCCGTTTTTGGAGACTCGAGCGTCGCGTTTTGGGCTATGTGTGAGCCGTCTATGCGTATACCATCAGCATATATAGGGAGTTTGGGCCATGAAGCTGGTGTTGACAGTGAAGGGAAGGCAGAGGACAAGGATGAGACGGTAGGCCTCTCTCTACATCTATTTTGGTTCAATTCTCACCAAGTCCATTCATCTAGGAGGCTCGGGATCGACTTGAAGACCTTATTTTGCGAGAGAACGAGAGCACGAATACAGTTGCTTCCGTACGCTCGAACGACACTTCTTCTAGAACCATCGTCGATTCAAGGATCCCGAAGTTCCAACCCAAGTGAACCGACACTGCCGGTCTTTGAACTACGTCATCATACACTTGCATCTATACCTGACCCCACTTGGTCCAAGCTTTGTATCCTTAAGTGACATTTGTACCTCATAATATCAATACCCTGTGAGTATGTACGTTCTGTTGAAAGTTCATGCTTTGTCTTTACACTAACCACAACCCGCGAGAGCAGCTTCCTCGAATTCTCTTTTCAAGTTGAATATACGCGCGAGCCATCATACCAACAAATCAGCAAAGTCAATCAACGACTTCAAGTCTCTTTCCCCACATCAACATAATAAATTGATTAACACAAGTCATCTTCAGCAAGGCTTCGAATCTTCGTTTTATGGTTTTCTCGTCACGACCTTACGACTGTTGTGTACCATATACGGCCTATCCTGTTCCTTCCCGACCACCAAGCCTTCATACTCCCCAGAACTCCTCTGATTGCGTATGGTGGTTTGAGCACTTGGGAGTCCAGCACTATACATACAAGCCTGCGTATATGCGCAATATCTAGTATCGCTCGTCACACAGAGTGCACATCGGTCAGGACATTGTTTTGCTTCTTCTTCCGAGCTCGCCTGGATCCTGGCATATGTTTACGTACACCTAAACGTCCGGTATAACTCTACTTGCAGCCAACGCGTATCAAACAGCCGTTGCAATAATCAAAATAATATGTGAGAGAGTTGGTTGGTGTCCGCGCAAAAATATCGGAATACTTGATACTTTTTTTCATTTCAATTGCGTACGTTTTTACTATTCGAGTCGATTTGAAGTCGAGGTCAAATTCGAAATCGTAGTTCCTCATCCAAATAGTCAGAGAAAAAAAAATGAAAGGCGAGACTTCGCCATCTCATTAGATCCCAATTCCTGTCTCTATCCATCATTCGACGCTCAGTCACGACTTGCCTCCCACTTTAATCTACAACCAGAATCTCATCAGATCCATACAACCGTACGTCACCATCTCATCCTAATCCCCTGCCCTCCTCTCCCCTGATCGTGGCGCCCAGAGAACTGGGAACCCTCTTCCTCCCTCTTTGCCCAAGTCTACACAACACCCATCTTCCCCTCCTTCCTCACCATCAGGTTTTTGTGAATGCAAAGAGGAAGAGGGAGAAGGTGATAAAGAGTAGGCGTGGATTGCAATTGCGTTGATGGGCGTTTGGCACGGAAAGGGGAGGAGGAGGAGAGGAATGGGCATGGTTGGTTTTCAAAGGACTGGGAGTTGTATTCAGACTGGTAGTATCACTGAGCATACCGTCATCAAAAGGCAACCTTTGTGTTCCTCATTTGATATTTCCCGATACATCGGAACTGAGAGAAGCTGAAGACACGCTCCGCATAAGCGCCATCCCAGAGCGACTGATGAGACCACCATTGAACCGGCTGCATGTACGAGAGGCAGCGGTAAAGGGGAAGGCAGAGCTAAGGGGGCGATGATGATAAAGAGGGGCGCTGATTCTGGTGTTGGTCAGGTCGAGCTTGGTCGTGGTTGACTGAACGAGTACGCAGCAGGAGATGTGGGGGAATTGATCGCGGTCAGTTTCACGTGAGACCACGCTCAAAAACAAGCTACTTCTTCTCGCTCTCTGATATCTATTGCCTCCTTCATGTCCTCAATAATGGCTCTTGCACCGTTTTCGCACGCACTAATGTCTGTACATACTAACAAATCGCCCTGCATGAATTTTTTGGCCTCGGAATATTTAACATGCCAAGTAACAGCGTACTAAATGCTCGTAATCTTCTTCATTTACCGCCAAGCCCCCTTGCACAGGTCTGTTGTCCACAATGAGCAGTATCCTGTCCTTTTGAGTTTTTCTATCCTGTTTTCATCGGAGAACTGAAGCAAAACAGCATGAAATCTAACTACTATAATATCTGTTCCAACGAGAGTGCATCGGTGAGTAAGGATATGCTTGAAAACGTGCGATAGAATACCGTTTGAACAACCCATCGTAACAAGGAAACTTGAGGCAGTGAATCCATACGTCGAGTCACCCTTGAGGCTATTGCAGGAACTCAAGTAGCACGGTCACGACGGAAGAAGACATTACCTAAGTGAGCTCAATATCAAAGATTGTACCGGAACGGTCGGTGGAATTACGAATTACTCTCTCAAGATTACGTCAAGGTGTGTTATAGAACATTGGTATTACAATGACTCCAGTCATTTCTTTCATCAGCAGGAAGATGTTCTTCATAATCTGCATGCATCATATCCAGTAGCGTCAGCGTCCCAAGTCTGAAGAATAACAGCTGGGACAAGCCTCTTTGATATGCTGTGTCCCGAGTCTATTTAAAGATTTACGAACGTGTGTTTATGCTGTGTAAATCTATATGTTTGCTCCAACAAAAGCTATTGGTGAGTAAGGATTTACTTGAGAGGTATGATAGATTACCCCGTCTCTGCCTCGAGTCAACCTTGACGCTATTGCAGGACCTGAGTGCCATGAGCGACGACAGGAGACGCTCCTAAGTAAGCTTTTGACCAATCAAAGACCGTTCTAGGTCAATTCTGGCGCTAAGCTACGTTCAAGTAGCATGTTTACGGCAGCCTTTCAAATTTAAAAAGGTCATTTCACAGAAAGGTGGCCTCACGGTCTGTATGCATCGTATATTGTGACTTCAACAAATGGTAACGGTCCGACTATGTTTGGTGTGATCAAGTCTCTTTGATATGCTGTGGTCTGAATCAAACTGACAATAAGAACTGCAAACATCATCATTATGCTGTGTAATCACTTATATTACTAGAAGGCATCCGCACCAGGGTAATTGCCCCTCACCCTTGTCCGACTCTCTGGAGTAGACATCCACTGATGATCATTGCACTTGCAGCCTTGCGCCAACTCTCCTCCTCACCCGCTGATCTTGTGCCTGCCTCATCATGCAACAGTAGAACGACATTTAACATTGTTTGGAGCTGCATTACCACCATCTTTTTTTGTACTTGGATCGCCGTCCATCCAAACCTTTCAATCAACGGAACGCGGCCTCGTACAATCCACCTCATGACCTTTGCTATCGCGTTAATTGCTCCTGAATTCGTTGTTTGGTGGGCAATGCGGGAAAGGCAGGTATCTCGTAAATTGGCGCGTCGATATGAAAGTGCGTCGAACTGGTCCAACTGATCTAGTATCTAATGTATTGGTTATAATTTACCCAGAATATGGATGGACTCAGACGCATGGTTTCTTCGTGATCATGGGAGGTTTCGAAACTTGCGATCCAGATGGCTCCAATTGTAGTATTCTGGATGCAGATGACCTCCAGTGCTATCTGGAAAGTCGCACCATCACGGTCTCGAAGGAGGAAATCCTCGATAGAAGCAAAGGAGATAGTCTGTCAAAGGCTCTTGTTCTCCTTCAGGTCTCCTGGTTCATAATTCAAATACTGGCACGCGCAATCCAGCATCTTGCCGTTGCCGACATTGAATTTGTTACACTTGCTTACGCTGTCTTGAACTTTATCACATACGTCTGCTGGTGGAATAAGCCCCTTGATGTCGAGTATCCAATCAAAATCTACACAGCATCTTCCTCAACGACACCCGTTCCTCCAGACAACGTCAGCAGACCTTCAGCTAAAAATGCAGTCAAAGCAACACTCAGCCCTTTCGTACATGATCAAACCAACTCATCCATCTCTGCGGTTTCGGAGCCAAATGCGCACAATCAACCAGAGAGCCATTCCCACCATTCTCTCATTTCTCGTCTGGAATCGACTTTAGGTGCGGACGACGAGACAAACAGAAATGAGGAGAATCCAATGGAACCCGTCTCTCAACCGCCAACTCTGCCTACGTTTAGACAAAAGTTGACCGAAGACATCGAAATGTCTGCCCTTTCTGTTTTGAGTCAGCTGCATCCAATCAGAGATGACTCGGAACTCTCAGTGGGTGTTAATCCTAGTCGATGTCCAGACAGTGACATCTGCACTACCCCTGCTGCCTTACGCCTTGCGGAAGAAGGGAGGATCACACAAACCACTTCTTCGTCAAGTCCAACATCCTGCTCTTCTTTCGAAAGGTTTTACCACAGATTTATGGACTTCTATGATCGATACGGGTTCAGTTGGGACTCATTCGATCGGGGATTCTTCAATTGGGACTCATTCGATCGGGCATTCTTTGATTGGAGTCGGAACTTGCATAATGTTAAGAGTCTTTCAGGGTCAAGTGAAAGCGGTAAGGAGATCAGAGACATGATATCCGGTTCAGGCCCACATGCATCTGGGATATTGACACACGAAGAGAACAGTATTGTTGTGTTGTTGACTACTGTCTTTGGAACTATATTTGGGGCAATCCATTACCTAGGATTGCTTGCTGTGTTTCCAACCAAAGTCGAAGAATGGCTATGGCGCACTTTATCCATTTTCACTGCTTCCTCTCCAGCCTTCTTTTTCCTACTTTGGGGATGTGATCTTGCCATTACCAAAGGACTATTACCCTGGACTCAAATTGTATCTTCCCATTATGAGCACATACTGGTGAAGAAATTGCTTAGGATGTTGACGATCTCCCTCATGTTCTTAAACATCTGTGTCACTCTCCTCTTCGAATTCTTTGCGCACCTTTATGCCTTGGCACGTATCATTCTCTTAGTCGAGATGTTTTTGGTCTTGAGAAAGCTTGACCCTGGGGTCTTGGTGCAAGTTGAGTGGATTACCTACATACCTCACTTTTGACACTGGACAAAATGTACGTGATTGGTTTTGATACAAAAGGACCTTATACCACTAGCTCATGGATACTAGACAATATGGACATGATTGGATTCGGTACAAATGGACCTTATATGACTATTTCATGGAAATACATGTCTCCTATATAACAGTAGATCACGTAAAGATAGAGATGAGTATGACAGACATTCCAAGTTACTGATGCATATATCAAAGATGGCTGATGTCAGTGAAGCCACCGCTTGAAAGACCCGCGCCAATCAGTCTCCCAGGGAGTCGATGATGAGGCTGACTGTGCATCAAAATTCAGAAAAATAGCTCGTATTCCATTGATGCTTTTGGTAAGTGAAACCATTGATGTTGATGTTACCAACCCAGGTTGCCTGGCGAATTCAGCTTGTTTGACACCACTTCAGCACCTATCCAAAGGGAACTTTTGATTCTTCATCCACGCATTTTCTGCGTGACCGTACTTGTGTAGCGAGAACAACAAAAGGGCCGTGGATATACTATGGAAGAAATTTGATTTCTTTAGTCTGAGACCAGTTCTCAAGCGCCGGGCTAGCGGATTTCATGAGGAACTAAATAGATATGAGTCGCAGTGTAAAAGATAATGAAATGAAGTAGGGATAGCACCTGTGGATGACATGAGCGTAAAGAACTCCAGCCCAAATACTTTATATATGCCTGCGTATATGCGTCATATCTATAATTGCTCATCCACACACAATGCACATCGATCAGGACATTGTTTTTTATTTCTTGTTCATCTGGGTTACGGCATATTTGTACTTCTACTTGCAGTCAAACGTATCAAATAGCCGTATCGATTTAAAAATATGCAAGAAAATTGGTAGGTTGGTAGGTACAAGTAGGTATAGGTATGGAAGCATGCACTCTAAATACTCGATACTCTTTTCGTTTCTATTTTGTTTGTTTTTGACATTTGAGTTGGGAGTACGATTCAAAGTCATTGTCAAATTCGAAATCGTGGTTTCTCCATCCGAATACTCGAAGAAGAAAATGAACTTCACCATCTCGGTATATCCCAGTTCCTATCTCCGTCCATCATTCAACGCCCACTTGTTAGGCTGTTGCCTGTGAGTCGCAACGCGGTACGGCAACAAGTCTGAGAACGGAATGTATTGTAACGGTTGTACGTATGTGTAATGCAGTAACATACCTGAGAATGGAATGGACTAAGATAAGGGGACTACTCTACTGATCGGGGTGTGCTAGCTAAGGTAGTCACGTGTATATCATGACACCCACCCCCCGCTTGGTTAAGGTGGAAGTAAAAGGGAAAAAAAGCCTCTGCCCATCACCTCCCACCACATCGGCCCTTCCCATGCGTCCTCTCATTCTCCCAGAACTCCTGTATTGCCTCCAACACATGTGGCATGTTGTACTCTTTCAGCCACTCATCCTTGCTTTCATTGTACCCCTTCCACCACACTAGGAACTCCTTTGCCCCTCCTCTCATCATCCACTCCCACAGGATCCTCTCAATTCTCTCCCATCTCCATCTGCACCAGTGGTGGAGGTTCCTGCCGACGACCCAATATTGTGTCCTCCCATGCTGGTACCAGGCATGAGACATGAAACACATTGCAAATCAACCACCTGTCCAGGAGTGCTAACCAGTATGCTGTGTCTGAGATCTTCTGAGTAATGCTGAATGGGCCAAATCTCTTTAAGTCCAGTTTATGGCTAGGTTGATTCAAACATAAGTCAGCACACTCTAGAAACACTCGATTGCCCACAATATAATCCGGAGACTCGTCCACTCATGCATCATAGAACCATTTAATCCTCTCTGCTGCCAGCTCCAACAGCCCCCTGAGCTCCCCTTGCACTTTTTTAATCATGTCTAAGCACGCATCTGCCTTTGGGACTGACTGGGAGTTGACAGGGTCAATAGAGAATGTTGGAGTATAGACATATTTGGCATAGAATGGTGACATCCCTGTAGCTGAGCTCATGCAATTGTTATATGCAAATTCCACAAATGGCAGCCAGTCCATCCAGTTGTCCTGGTAGTAATCGACAAACACCCGTAGGTACACCTCAAGTTCCTGATTAATCGACTCTGTCTGCCCCATCTGATTGTGGGTGGTGTGCTGTTGACAATGCCGGTTTGATTCCAAGCTGCTCCCACATCCTCTTGACATACTGGGCCACAAACTGTGGACCCCTATCTAATACCACCTTCTTGGGGGTGCCTTGAAGACACCAGACATGTTCCATAAAAGTATCACACATTGCTGCCACATCATCCATGGAATGGGCCCCCAAAAAGTGAGCACGTTTTGTTGCTTTATTGAAGACCACCTGAATCATGTCATAGCCCTGGGACTTTGGAAGAGGGCCCACATAGTCCATTGAAACATGCTGCCATGGACCATCTGGGATCTTGAGAGGTTGCAGAGGGCCATACAGTTTCTGGCAACGTGGCTTAATCTGTTGACACATCTTGCACCCATCCACATAATGGTGCACAAATTCAGACATCCAGGGCCAATAATAGTTCCTTGCAATGAGCAACAGTGTGTTTGCATGTCCCAGGTGGCCTGATGGTATCAAATCCTGGTACAGCTGCAGAATCAATCTCTTGACCTCATCGTTGTCCAGTACATAGACCAATCCTTGGAATCTCACCACTCCATCCTTCACTGCAAACTCCTTCAGCTGCACCTTAACCAATGATGATGCTTCTTCCAGGTTCCACAATGGCACCAACTTTGAGTCCAGCACTGCCACCTTCCAGATCTCCTCCAAAATGTTACCATCCACCACAATTGCCTGCACCGCTGCCAATTTCGCCACCACCTCAGACTCCTCACACCACCCCAATGGCACTACCACCCACACCTTGCCACCCACTCATTGGCCAGCACCTTCTGTCCCATGGTATTGCACATGCCCTGTGGCACCTCATGGTCAGGCCTTTGTGAGAGCCCATTGGGCTCTGCACTAAGGTGGCCTGGTCAATGGTGAATCACAAAGACAAAATGGTTCAAGAAATTGCTCTACCTTGCCTGTTGCCTGTTCAGGTCCTCTGCAGTCATGAAATACTCCAGGTTCATATGGTCTGAGAAGACCTCCACTGAGAATGGGTTCCCCTCCAGGTATAGCCTCCACACCTCAAATGCCTGCACCACTGACAATAACTCCTTGTCATGCATGTCATAATTCCTTTCTGCCAGCTGCATCAACTTGGAAAAGAATGCCACTGGCCTCCACTCCCCACCCTGATCCCTTCTGTGACAGCACTGCCCTGACTGCAAAATCTGATGCATCCATCTCCAACCTGAACATGGCCCCTGTATCTGCCATCATGAGCACCAGCACCCTCACAAATGCCACTTTCAACCCCTTGAATGCACCCTGCTCCACCTCTCCCCACTGCCACAAGCACCCCTTCTCCTTCAGTCTCTCCAGCAGCCTGGTGATACTTGCATAGTCCTCCACAAACTGGCAGTAAAAGCTGCAAAAGCCCAAGAACTGATTGATGTGGCAGACATTCTGTGGAACTGGCAAGTCCATGACCCCACTAACCTTCACTGGATCCATTCCCACCTATCCAAGTGAGATTTTCAGGCCCAGTTAGTCCACCTCTGTTGTCCAAAAATGGCACTTCTCTGGCTTCATAAACAAGTCCAACAAGTCTGCATCCCTCAGGCACCAAAGGACCTCATGAATGTGCTTGTCATGCTGCGCTGGGTCCTCTGAGAAGATGATAATGTCATCAAGGTACAACACCACATACACATTCACCAGATCATGGAACAGATCATTTACCATGCATTGGAACGCTGCTGGCATGTTGCACAGGTCAAACTGCATTGCCAAGAACTTGAATTGCCCATAGCATGTCTGAAAAGAGGTCTTCCACTTGTCTCCCTCCTGCACCCACACATTGTAGTACCCCCACCACATGTCCAACATGGTGAAGACTTTTGCTGCCTTCAATCAGTCAAGTAGTTCATTGGTTAAGGGGATGGGGTAGGCATCTGGCCTGGTAACCACATTCAATGCCTGGAAGTCAACCACCAGCTGCAATGACCCATCCTTCTTCTTAACAAAGAAGACTGGGGCACCACATGGGGTGCTGGATGGCTGAATGTAGCCCTTTATCAAGCTCTCATTGATAAACTCCTGCAATGCCTGCAGCTTGGCCAGAGCCAACTGGTACAGCTTTCCTGGTGGGGGCACCTCCACCCCATCCACCAGATCAATTCCCAAGTCATACTTCCTGTGCTCCGGCAAATGCTCCAACCTCTGCTTGTCAAACACATCCAAGAGCTCATGGAACTGACTTGGCACCATCTCCTCCACTGTCTTGCCCCCATGCTCATAACCCTTTGCTGCACCCTCCACCAATGCCTGCAAAAAGCTCCTCCCTGCTTCCACCCTCCCTTCCACTGGCACTAGCTGAGGTCCCACTGCACTCCTGACTGACTGCATATCCCACTCCTGGCCTAAGAACACCTGCCCCTCCCCCCCCAACTCCACCCACTCAATGGCATCATCCACCCATGCCTGAGCTACCCACACCACCTCCCTTCACTGACATCTCTGAAAACCTGTGACCCTTGTGCATGCCAACATGCCCCAAGAACTGCCATGACCCTGGGGCTGAGAGCCTGTCCCGGGACTTAGCCAGAGGATAATCAGATGCTACAGTCCCAGGCTGGAACCCTGCCCTGGGACTTAGTGGGAGGGTAATATATAAACCATAGAATAGCATATGAGTTGGGTAGTCTTGATATTCACCATAGTTCACCATAGTCTCTGTTTCTGTTCTGGTCTAGTTTTGTGTCTCCATCTCTCTCTCATCTCATCTCTCGTATCTTGTCTCTGCACCTTGTACTTCCATTCTGTGACTCATCTTCCTGTTCCGTATCTCTCCTCTATCTCTTTATTTCCTGTCTTGTATCTTTTCCTCTCTATCTCTATTTCCTGTTCCATATCTCTTATCATCTCCCAGTTTCCTGATCAATCTATCTCCTATCTGTTCCATACCTATCCCTATCAACTTCCGAACCTATTTCCATTCCTCAATCAATACTATCTCTTGTTCCCCATTCACCTCTCCACTAAAAGTCCCAATCTCCTGAACTTGTGCTCCTCAACCCGGAGCACTCTTGACTTTGTGTGCATCACTACTCGTACCCTGGAGTGTCTGGACTTCACCCTGGGCCACTCATAGTTGCACTGAAGCTTCCGAGAAGCTCTGGACTTGTACTTGGCCTCCCGAGCTTGCCTAGTAAGGACTCGCCAGTGTAGCTGAGCCCCTGTCATCAGCGGGACCTGACAAGAACCTGTCTATTAGATCTGCCTACAGTGAAAAACTATTGAGGTTATATAATTGCAACCTCATGTTTATAACTATAGCATAAATAACAGTAAATAGTAAAATAATAATAAAAATAATATGCTATATAATGAGCCTCCTCATTACAGCTGAGCAGACTGAACACAAGTGGCTTGGCTTTGACTCTATAAAAGATGAGCATTGTTCAAAAAACAACCAAGACACAAAGTTTGGGGGTTCTGACACAGTGAACTAAATAGCACATGTAGTATGATGTTTTTAATAAATATTTTTTAAGGTCTAATGACTCTTTACTGAGGTATCAATATGATTGGCCTAAGGTCTCCACACCCTGGGGAGCTAGAGCTAGACACTATCTAATCTGTCCTTGCTTCTTCATTTTCTCCTTTTATACTTCTTTCCAAGGAAGGAGACCACACCAGCAGGCTCTAATGGAGACTTGCTTGCATGCCTAGGCACACTGCTCAACCTGTGCCTCCTCTATTCTATGCAAGTGAAGCAGTGACATGGGCATTGACTCATTTTGACCTTTCCAGTGGACCAGTCAATATCTGGGTTGTGAAGATGCAACCAGGTATAGCCTAAGATGACATCCTGCTTTCCTAGGCTTGTAATGGCAAACACTGTGTGCTTGGCATGATTGTGATAGCAGAGAATGCATTCTGTTATTCACTGGATAGAGCCAGCCTTGTTGAGAGTGCCATCAATGTTGTACATAGGGATGGGTTGTAAAAGGGGTGGAGTGGTCAGCTAGTGGTGCTCTACAAATGTGGCATCCATAAAGAGACCAGTAGCACTGCTATCCAGAAGGGCCTGAACTTGTTGTGTGTGCTGAGTGTTGGTGGCCACTAACTCTACCTCAAAAGAGAGGGAGGTAGTGGATGGTGTGCGCAGACCATTCCCCAAGCATTTATTATGGATGTTACAGGGTGAGTTTGGCTTTCATTCCTTTGTTGGGCATCACCTGGATTATGTTCTGGGTAATCTCATCACTTTGATCACTCAATCCTTTCTTTTGAATTTAGTTGTGAGCTTCTCTTCTTTCTCCTCATTTTAACCTTCCTTCCACCTTCCCACCTGTCTCTTCTTTTCTGCTTTGTTCACCCACAAGTTGTTGTTGTCTAGCAAGTTGTTGTACCCAACTTCAGCTGTTTGGACCCAGTTCTCATGGTGCCACATCAATCCTTTTCATTCACTACACAGGAGTGGAGTAGAAAGAATGAAGTAGATCAAAAGAATAAAAGAGAAGTCAGCAAAAGAGTGGAAGAAAAGAAAAGGAAAGATATACACCACATGTCCACTACCAGAAGGATGATGAACTGAAGTAAGGGGGACATATCAACACAAAACAGGCAAAGCAAAGGAGAGGCATGAGTGCAGGGCAGGTCTGAGGGGTGATGTAGCAGGGGCAAGGATGGAGAAAAACTAGCCACTATGGGATGGACTAATTCTGTACCAATCTTTTATCATAACATTACCTTCATTCTGAAAAATGAGATTCCGATATAACTTGATCATACATTGACAATGTGCCAGTTAGGGGCCCACCTCACAAATGAGCTACTGGATGGTATTTATTGTAGAAAATGCAGACATTAAGGAGATTTGTATGGAAACACCTACACAATGTGAATAGAGTGTGTCAGGATCCATTCATTTTCAACCCCCACCAACCCTGGAGCCCCCTTGCTCACCTGCCATCCTGCTGTGCCCCAAGTTACACCCCTCCTGCCCTAGCACATCACCAGATTACCTGGCCATCAAGCTATGCATCACTGGATTACTGGCTACCCAGTTTACTGAGCACTGCTAAGCCTTGCCAACTCCAGGTCCTGAGGCAACACAACTTAAACCTGGACAATACAACTGGCCCTCATGCTCATTGGTCCCAGACCTACTGCCCATAAATCCCCAATACAAATGAGCTCCAGGAATAACTCTGCCTCCTTTAGAATCATCCTATGGCCACTATAACCCTGCCAGTCCACTGCAAAAAGCCCTAGAATATAGTTATGACACCTCTATAGTTAGTAGCTAGTCTTGCTATTGCTCATACATTTCCATTTTCTCAGTTTTCATACTTACTCTCTGTTTTCTGGTCTTATTCCAGCATAGTAAGTCTTCTGGGTTTCTCCAAAGACTTTGACACCTCCACATATGTTTTTCCATATATCAGACCCATTCTCTAAGCTCCAGAATAACCCCAGACATCCATAAGTCCTCCTTCTATTATTGACTAACTCTGACTAGTGGGTTCTTGCTCCTGGAGATGAGCCCCCAGATCAGTAGGACCTGACAAAGTGTGACAAAGAATTAAATGTGCTAGAGGCACTTTCTTTGGAAAGATGTCAGTAGAATGTGCCAGATGAAATTGTGGTAGTTGGTCATAGGTATTTCTATGAAGGACAGAAGCCTGAAACTAAAAGTCAGAGCATTCTTTGGGACTTGTGGTACCTTTAGGATATTTATAAAAGACTATGCTAAAGTAGCTGAACCTATCAACTCATTGACACAAAATAACACAACTGTTATCTGGGGTCAAGAGCAAAGGTTAGTCATGGCTGAACTTCAGAAACTACTTTCAAAGAGTGCTCTTCTCAAACTTATTGACTATGAGTCAGAAGGGGAAATAGTGTTGTCACTGGATACCTCTCAAATGGCATTAGGCTTTGGTGTCTTCTAAGAAAAGGCAGAAGACTCCAAATAGAGAACTTGTGCCAAACTACACTAAATGAAAGGGAGGCTAGGTTTTCACAGCCAAAGAGAGAGCTCTATGGACTAATGAGGGCCTTGCAAGCTAGATATAGAGGAACAGACAAAAGAAAGAAGGAGAGTGTATAAGAAAGAAAGAAGGGGGAGTAAGAAAGTAAGAGAGAAAAATTGGAACAAAGTCAAAAGTATCACTCAGAACATGATCTGAGTGATTTCCAAGGAAGAAACAAAAGTAAAAACCACCCTGTAGCATTCATAATAAATGTATAGATGAGTGGTCTGTGCACAGCCAATAGGAATATTAAGGGAGGGGAAATTGAATGAGAGAGGGCAGGTTAGATAGTGTGCATGTCAGGTCCCGCTGATGACGGGGGCTCAGCTACACTGGCGAGTCCTTACTAGGCGAGCTCGGGAGGCTAAGTACGGGTCCGGGGCTTTACAGAAGCTCCGGGTACAGCTATGAGTGGTCCGGGGGAAGTCCAGATGCTCCGGGGTACGAGTAGTGCCGTGCGCAAAGTAGAAAGTGCTCCGGGTAAGGGAGCACGGGGGCAGCGGGGATAGGTAAAGAAACGGGAAGAGAAACGGAAAGGGGAAATGAGTCGCGGAACGGAACGAGGCACGGAGACGAGAGACGAGAGACAAGAGACAAGAGACGAGAGACGAGAGACAAGACGAGAGAGAGAGAAGCAAGAGAATAGATTGAAATTGAGATAGAGACAGAGACAGAGACAGAGACACGGAAATACGGAGAACTACGGTTAATATCAAGACTACCTGGCTCGTATGCTATCCTATGGTTTATGTACTACCCTTCCGCTAAGTCCCGGGTAGGATTCTAGCCGAGACCGGGACATCTGATTCTTCCGGCTAAGTCCCCAGACTGGCTCCCAGCCCCGGGGTCGTGATAGTGGTCGGGGCATGCTGGCATGGGTTACGGTGGGCTTGTGTCAGGCGGGTCGGGGTTGTGCTGCGTGATGGTGGCGCCCCTCGGTGCCACAGAAGCAGGTGGCATTGTGACGTGCCGGCGGTTTGCGGGAGGAATGTTGCAGAACGTTATGTGATGGCCGGGATGCTGGGGGTCCGGGTGTGTCCAGTGACAGGGAAGCCTTGGGGTGACGTGTCGGCCGAGATGCCGGGATTCGGTGATGGCCGGGGATCTGTTCAGAGATGGCT
>QGOB01001324.1:0-19730 GCA_003313055.1 Termitomyces sp. MG145 | reverse complement strand
TTTTTTGAGAGTGTCGCGTTGTTTAACCAAACTATGTTTGTCCGCCCAGTACGTGACCGTTCCAGAGGTAATTGTGTCGGGGTGATGGGCCAGGACACCACTGTTCAAAAGAAAACTCAGCCACGTGGGCTAAGATGTTCTTCAATTGTTCCTGACACAATCTACCATGCCATTCTTGGCCTGCAATGAGACATACCAAAAATTGGCCGCACGTTCTGTGTTTAGCGCACTCTGGAGGACGCTACAGCTGAGAAGAGGACGTACATAGTAGTGTTCAGAAAGGTCACATATTCCATACAACGAGTCCAGAGCCGCACTCCTCACTTAGCAGTAGATCTGTATTGAAATAGTTGGTTCTTGACATCATTCAAGGATTGTGCACAACCAGAAAACTTGACTTTCAGGTTTTGCCTTTCTAAAGACACCATCTCCGACGGAACAATCCTGTGTAATATCAATCAACCTCTAAAAATCGGTTGATAAAAGCCGAAATGAGTGTCCCGTCTTTTCTGTGGGTCCACAATGATGTGAGGTACTTGCCCTTGAAAGGTCAGGTTACCAAGCGCAAAAGTGGCAGAAATCATCAAAACGTTTTTGATCGTTCACCAAGGCAGGCGTGTCAGAGAATATTACACGCTTAACAATGTACAGCAGCGCTGTAGAATGCGATCCGGTCCGCTCCTTGATCTCCTTTGAGGTTCTTCCAAAGCGACCCAGAGATCACTACTTAGGTCCGGAACTTCAATAGATGTGTGAATGCAGACAGGTTGCAAGTAACTCACAAATTCTCTTTGAATGATAAGTGTCTGTCTAATTGAAAGCTCCGCACGAGCCCCATTGAGAGTTAGATAGGGAGGTGAATACATTGACCTTTTATACGAAGAGGTGGCGTTTTGGCCCTCTGTACGAATGTCTATCAATTAATTCGGAAGTGATTGGTAGGCAGTGTGAGATCGAGAGTGGTTTGAAGGTTTACGCGTGGGTTGCGGGAAAGAAATGTATTTCTTGAGTCCTGATGGACTGGCTTTCCTACCAAGAGAGAGAGAAGCTGGGAAAGAAATGTATGAGTATCGATGTTCTCGGGGCCCGACTCTCCTCCTGAGAGAGAGAAGCCGGGAAAGAAATGTACTTCTTGAGTCCTAATGTTCTGGAGGGCTGGCTCTCCTTCTGAGACTCTACACACTTTTTGCAAGTACCAATACTGAGACCACTTAGCAATGGACTAGAAGCTGCTAAAGCAACATCCTTAAACATTTGAAACTTCTGTCAACAGCTTCTTTATTACTCCACTTTCTTTGCTATTGCCTACCAAAACCCTTGATTTTTTTTCCAGACTAGTCAGAACCTGCTACATATACACCACTACAGATTTGGCAATCCATCTCAAATTCATCTGTCATGGCTGATGAAAGCTTTGCTGACCACCCGTATATGCTCTCTTGTAATGGCTTGACTGCTTTGAAATGGGACAAGAGTTGGCCCTGCAAATTAGCTGAGTACTTGAGAGAGTTGAGGTACTTATTTTACATTGCAAAATTGCAAATGAGACCCAAAAGAAAGAATATGCTGGTTGCTATGTATCCTACAACACCATTAAGACTTGGATTGGCCTCCCTGAGTTTAGTGACATCTGACACCTACTTAGCACCTAGCAATGAACCCTGTCTGTTATATATAAGCCTTAATTGTTGCTGACTGTGTTGCAGCTAACTACACGCAGGATATTAGACTTGTGGCCGGACAGAGCTTAGACTTATGTCTGGTGTCTGGCGTATCATATTCAGTAGATACATTAGTGTATGTATATTAATGCATCTGGTTTGATCTATTTGATGGTGGAGGATGATCAAAGAATCCATCTCAATGATCTCAAAGATTAGCCAGACAGAATGTGGGAGGCTCTCAAGCAGATACATATGCAACAATGCCCTGACACATGCTTTAATGCCTATGATGACTTGTTTTCCATCAGAAAAAGAGAGGATGAAAATTTGCAGACTCTGATCAATAGAGTTGAGACTGCAATAAAAAAGATCCAGGATTTGTGCTTTAAAGACTTTGATATTGCCAAATTGGACAATGAACTAGCTTCAATGGCATTAATCAGAGTACTTCCTGAAGATTTTTCTGCATTTGTATTATTAAAGATGATCTGGACAAGGCCAAAATTCACCAGGCCTTTGTTAAAGAAGAAACACAATGTTGTAGATGTGCTGATGAGTCTGCTGCTTCCACAATTGCTATGAATGCAGCATTGGCTAAGGCTGTTCATGATTTCTGCACACAGCAAGGTCATACACAAACTAATTGCTACACTTACAAAGTAGCACAGCAGCAGGCTAAACAGCAGACAAAACATTGCACTAAAAGAGGCAAAAGGCAGGAGCAAGCTAATGCAGCTTCTCATGATGACAAGTCAAAGAAAGATGACACAGAGTTTGCTGGAAATGCAAGTACTCATTTGCTGGATCATTCAGATCCTTCTCTTCCCATACAACCTGAAGCTGACTTTGATTGGATTGTAGACTCAGGAGCTACTTGCTACATGACTCCACATCAAAATTGGGTCCACAATTATAATCCACATCACATTCCAGTCAGGTTAGCTGATAACAGTATCAGTTATTCAGCAGGAATTGGAACAGTCATATTCCATCCAGTTGTAAATGGGAAAAAGGTCCAGCCTCTAGAGTTTCATAAAGTCTTGCATGTTCCATTACTTCAAAATAATCTCTTGTCCTGTATATATTTGACCAGAAACAAAGGCTATAACATTCACATTGATCAAAAAGTCATGCATTTCTGGTTGAATGGGAAGGAGTTATTTAGTACTACAATCAATTCCAATAATTCTGCTCATTTGGATGGTTGTACAGCACTTATTTTGGAGTCTGCTCATCTCACCAGTACTTTACCACTTGATTTGTCCCTATGACATTTCAGACTTTGTCATCACAACTATGCTGATATCAAGAAAATGGTCAATATAAAGTTGGTGACTGGTTTGACTTTGGATTCAGCTGCAGAACCTGATCCTATCTGTGAACCTTGTTTAGCTGGCAAAATGCACTCCAATCCTTTTCCTTCTTCTAAAGGTCATGCATCAAAACCATTAGAATTGATCCACACTGATATACATGGTCCTCTCCCAGTTGCTGCAATCAGAGGATACCATTATTGGATCACATTCATTGATAATTGCACTAGCTTTAAGGCTGCCATGGCTCTCAAAGAAGAAAAGTGATGCATTCAATGCCTTTAAAACATTTAAAGCTTATGTTCTAAATGCTCTAAATGCCAAGATCAAGGCTTTACAAGATGACAATGGTGGAGAGTACATGTCCAAGGAGTTCATTGCATTTACTGATGCTTGTGGAATTCTTAAAAGGCACACAACTAGAAATAGGCCACAGCAGAATGGTGTTGCTGAGAGAGCAAACAGAATACTCTCAGAGTACATGACTGCTATGCTCAATGAATCATGTTTACCAGCCTTATTCTGAGCACATTGCCTTCATGCTCAGATTCATATTCTGAACAGAGTTCCAACAGCAAATCAGTCAGTAACTCCTTATGAGGGATGGCACAAGTGCAAACCAGATGTTTCTCATCTCAGAGTTTGAGGATGTAGAGCATATGTGTATATACAGAGGGATGAGCACAAATCTTTACAGTTTCATATGGAGAAATCCATCTTCATTGAATATCTTCCAGATTATGAAGGATAGTTATTCTACAATCCTAAAACCAAGAAGACTGTAATTTCTGAAAGAGCAGAGTTTGATGAGTGCTCATTTCTTGGTCTGCATCTTACTAGGCTAATAATACCTCCTACACCTTCTTTGCTACATATATGTTTGCATCTGCTTAGTCAAATACTGTATCAAAATAATAAGCTATGAGGCCTGTTATTGATTAGTAAAATGGTTAAATGACTGCTAAACATATGGCAGCTATATCATATGATACTTTCTCTATTCTGTGAGTTTACTAAGATGCACCAACTTCAACAAGTTTTTTGCTCTTTTTCTTTTCTTTGACCTGTTTTGAATGAGACTGATCTTCCATAACAATGTCCTCTCCTTGAAGAATAGATTCTATGTAGGGCAACATAGGTGCTCTCTTAACAAGTATCAATGAAAGGTCTTGTCAACAAACCTTCTTAGGCATATCTTTTCTAGGGAAGGCTGTCTGCTTTCTCCTACTCCCATTACTATTTGATAGAGGTTTTTACAGGCCTCATCTTACTGTCTCTTCATTATTTCAAGTTTGTTAAGAACTTGATTGAATGCAACTACTACTAAGTTTTAGAGGACATTAATTTTAATATCTTCTGGAATGTCTGTGTCATGCAAGCATTGTAACAGACAAACTAACTCAGCACTTTTGATATTGAGAGAAGGCTTTTAGACCTTTTTTTTTCTTTGAATTTAAAAGCATCACTTGTATGCTCCATATAGATCTGCTCTTATAAAAGTTCAGATGTCTCAACAGTTATTGGTTGTGTTAACACTTCTTCATCTACCTTCATATCATGAAAAAAAAACAAGTACATACTTGTTTTAACTTGTTTTTGAACTGGTTAATGTTGCAGATGCTTATGGCTTTATGACTGAAATTGACTGCATTACTACAGCTTGTTGTAATAATATCTACTGGCTAACTTCTTGTACAGGTTGTACAGTTGCCATTTGAAGGCCATCATAACTTTCATAAGATTTTAATTAACATTTCTGTTGCAATGAACCTTTTTGAAAATGAAAAAGAAACAATACACATACTCTTTGGCAATTCACACCATACAATGGTGAGGCTACATCCTGACCTTGCTATCTTCTCAGTCTACTTCTCTCTCTTCCTATTGAGCCAGTCTGACTTAAATAATAAGAAAAAAGTGAGTCAAATTCACCTTTTCAATCATTTAGTTTTTGATTTTCTCAACAGAATGACACAACTCTTATTGGTTTTTATACTTTAAAATGAAGAAAAAGAATTTTGAACTCAGTTATAATTAAATTTTAGCTAATTAAAGTGGAGACTCCTGCTAATGATTTACCATGGCTATTGCTTATGCATTAATACTGAATAATGCTAATTTAGTCTATTCATGACAATTTATGTTGTCATGTTAATTGTTTAGAGTGTTTTATGCTTTGAATTTCTAAGTATTAGTTAAAAGTTTTTAAGTCTTTAAATGTATCTAAGGATTTTCAAGTAGTATCTTTGAAGCTTCAACAAATTTCAAACTTCAATCTACTTATACTTTAACAATGACTTATAAGGTTATAAATAAACTATTCTTGATCATCAGCGAAGTTAAGAAGTGCTCCAGGGTGAGGAGTGCAAGTTTAGAGAATTGGGGCTTTTGGTGGAGGGGTGGATGGGGAACAGGGAGATAGTATTGATTGGGGAACAGAAATAGGTTTGGAAGTTGATAGGAATGGGTATGGAACAGGTAGGAGATAGATTGATCAGGAAATTGGGAGATGATAAGAGATATGGAATGGCAAGGGGTCATGACAGCCACTATTTGATTTAAACAGTGCAAATTTAGTTATTTTAAACACATTTACATTTATTGCAAACTTTGTCATGATCTAGCTAATTGATCTAATTGTATTGATCTACAAATCTAAGTATTTGGCCAACATTACAGTTAGCATGCTTTGTTTGTTTATTAATTTAAAAATAAAATAAAATCAATATTAAAAGCTTTGTTTTTAATAATTTATGTAATTTATGTTACTATTTAAATATGAATTTAAAATCATAATTATTGATGATGAAAATAAAGAGGCTATGTAGCTTTATTATCTTTTAAAAGTAAATTTATGACAGTTTTGAAACTGTCATAGCTATATATATTAATATAAAATGAATTATGCTAGTTATTTGACGTGTAATTATCTAAAAATAATAAAAGTCTTTGAATTTTAAAAATAGACTAATAAAGTCTATTTTAATAAAATCTTATAGTTTTATTAGTATAAGCAGAAAGTGCAATTTTCTTGCTAGTTAATAGTTTACCTTCTTTAATTGCTAACATATTTCATAGATACTTGCATATTTGCTCTTATAATAAGTTTTAATTGATTTGCATCATATTTTTCAGTTATATAAATAATTAAATAATTTTTTACTATTGTTAATGTTTTATAATATTAATATAAAAACTAATAACTTTAATAAATACAAATTGTAAATGTTATTATATAAGATTTAAGTAAAACTATTGTCTTTGCTTAAGCTTTTTTAAAAATCATTATAGATGAAAATTGCACAATTTTTATCTTATTAATGTTATTATTTTTTATCATTCATTATAATATAGTCAATTTGTAAAGCATTACATTTAATTGCATATATACATTAAAAAATTTCAATATATTAAAACTTTAAAAAACGAGCCAGCAGTTTAGCTCTGGAAGATGCACTAAATCGCGGACCAGACCCCGACGTCTTCTCCACCACGGCTACTTACCTCCATGCAACAATCTTATCCCCGGACACCCCCACAGCTTACCTCTCCTTGCAATCCCAACAGGCCCTCCTCATCAGTACCTCCCTCAATACCCCCCCCCCCACCCTCATTAACACCCTTGTCAACAGCAGCGCCACCAACAACTTCGTCGATGAGTCCCTGGCCTCATCAACCCCTCACCCCTGTCAATGACTACCCATCCCCATCCAACTCCAGCTTTTTAATGGCAGTACCACATCCTCTGGAGCTATCACCCACTCCATACAACTACCCATCATGTTTACCGACGGCCAGTGGCAGGAGGTCTAATTCCTCATAACCAGGCTCCATGCTGCCGCACCTCTCATTCTGGGACTCCCCTGGCTCCACGCAACCAACCCCCAGATTGACTGGCAGAACCTCATGCTCCGCCCCCGCCAACAACTCACACCTGCCTCCGAACCCATCCCTGGGTACAGATGCCCCAGAGCTTCCCACATTCCTGCTGCCAACACCCCACCAGCTTTGTTCAATCTCTGTCCAATCCTTCATCATCAACACCCAACTAGGTGGCCTCCCTGACTTGCTACCTGCCCTCATTGATAGTGGGGCCACCAGGATGTTCATTAGCAAATGGTTATGGCTACTCCCCAATCCCCTCGGGAAACCTCTGGAGCTCCAGCTCTTTGACTGGAACATTGCCACCTCTGGCCCCATCACCCACTCCCACTCCGACACCGACACCCTCCACCTTGAAAATGGTCTTCAGTTCCCAGTGAACCTCCTGGTCACCTCCCTTCTGGAGTCAACCCCGATTGTCCTCAGATTGCCCTGGCTGCATGACATCAACCCTGATATCAACCTGGGAGGACCTCACGATGACCTTCCTGGGGCCCGATGCCAGCCTGGCTGCTGCTATCCCTCTCAAACTCCACGCCACAGAGGACCAGGCCACACCAGAGCTCCCCATGACCCCCAAAAGTGACTCCGAACTACCCTAGACTCCACCCTCACACCCTATCCCTCCCTATAGGACGGCACCCCCGCTTTCCAACTCCATATATCCCCAGCCCTCCCTGAAGAACACCTCCACGCTGAAGACACCCCCNGCGCCAAAGACACCCCCGCTGAACCCAAAATGGAGGAGCAAATCCTAAGCAAAGTAGTCTCCCCCGAGTATCATGAGTTCATTGATGTCTTCTCTGAAGGTAGCGCCAAGGAACTTCCCCCCCACCAATCATACGACCACACCATCGACCTCGAAGAAGGCACCTCCCCCCTGTTCAGCAAGGTCTACAATATGTCCAAAGTGGAGCTCTGCGCCCTCAAGGACTACCTTGATGAGATGCTTGGCAAGGGATTCATCCGACCCTCAAACTCTGCTGCCGGAGTGCCCATACTATTTGCGAAGAAGAAGGACGGCTCCCTCCGACTTTGTGTCGACTACTGGGGACTCAACAAAGTCACCAAAAAGAACCGGTATCCCCTCCCCCTCATTGGCGACCTTGTTGACTGCCTCTGCAGTGCCAAAATCTACGCCAAAATAGACCTCCAGTCAGATTACAACAACATGCGCATAGCTCTGGGACACGAGTGGAAGACTGCCTTCCACACCTGCTACGGACTCTTTGAGTACCTCATCATGCCCTTCAGAATGACCAACTCCCCCGCCACCTTCCAATACTTCATGAACAACATCTTCCATGACATGAGCGATGTCTTCATGATCATGTACCTCAACAATATCCTCATCTATTCTGATTCCCTCGACAACCACCAGGAGCATGTGCGCTAGGTCCTGGAGTGCCTCCAGAGATACCACTTCCATGCCAAACTGGAGAAGTGTGCCTTTCACATCATGGAGGTAGAGTATCTGGGTGTGATAATCTCCCCAGATGGAGTGTGCATGGACCCGGTCAAGATCCAGGCCATCCTCGACTGGCTGCCTCCCTAGAATGTCAAGGAGGTACAATCCTTCCTGGGCTTCACTAACTTCTACTGCCAGTTCATTAATAACTACTCTGGCATCACAAAACCCCTCAACCGGCTCACCCAGAAGGACACTCCATGGAATTGGAACAGCAAGTGCCAGGATGTATTCGAACTCCTCAAATCTGTCTTCACCTCCGCCCTGATCCTCTGGCACTATGACCCCTCCCTCCCCATCATCTTGGAATGTGACGCCTCCGACTACACCATTGCCAGCATCCTCTCATAGATGGACCCTGGCAGCAGTGAGCTCCACCCTGTTGCCTTCTACACACGCTCAATGACCTGGCGGAGCTCAACTATGACATCTATAATAAGGAGCTGCTCGCCATAGTCAAAGCCTTCAAGCAATGGTGGGCCTACCTTGAAGGCGCACCTCACCACATCCAGGTCTACTCCAATCATAACAACCCTCCAATACTTCATGACCACAAAACAGCTCAGCCACCACCAAGCTCGCTGGTCAGAGACCCTCTTGGAGCACAACTTCACCATCCACTACTGCCCCAGCCGCCTTGGAGCCAAATCCGACACCCTCACCTGACGACTGGATGTCTACCTGAAAAAGTTGTTCGAGGTGGAGCGGAACTCCTTCAACCACTGAGTTGTCATCCCCCCGGAGCACCTCCATGCTATGTTGATCATGAACGAAGAAGGGATCCTATGCCAAATCTGCAATGCACCCCCAGACCACTTCTTCACCCAGCACGACCCCTGGAACACTCTGGAAGGCGCTCTGCCACCTCCATCAGCCTTCACTCTATCCCCCGACAACTCCCTCCTCCTCCAGGACGGCTGAATCTACACCCTGGACCACAAAAAGATATGTCTCAACATCCTCCAACAACATCACAACCATAAGCTGCGGGGACACCTGGGAATCTGCAAGACTGTTCAGCTTGTCTCCCAGACTTACTTCTGGCCCGGACTCAAGCGCGATGTCACCTGGTATGTCCAAGCCTGTGAGTCCTGCCTCCAGGCCAAACTCCTCCGTCACTGCCCTTATGGTCTCCTTAAACCCCTCCCCGTCGGTCACCACCCCTGGTCGTCGATCTCCCTGGACCACATTGTCGAACTCCCTGACTCCGACAGCTTCGATGCCGTACTTGTGGTAGTCTGCCACCTCACAAAACAAGCCATCTTCATCGCATGCCACACCACCGACAACGCCCCAGAGTTTGCCTGGATCTTCCTCAAACATGTGTTCTCCAAGCATGGGCTCCCCAATGACATCATCTCCGACCGCAGCCCCTTCTTCATCTCCCGATTCTGGCAGTCTCTGTGCAAGGCCTTGGAAATCAAAACCAATCTATCTACCGCCTATCATCCGGAGACTGACAGGACAGACCAAATGTGTGAACCAGAACCAGAGTTTCCCCTTTCTATGCCAACAAGGGTTACCACCCCTGGCTCACCCTCTCCCTCAACAACATACCCTCGCACGTTGCCCATGAAGTCGCACAAGATCTCTGGTCCCTCCACAAATTCCTCCAGGAAGAAATCAACACTGCCAACAACTGTTGGCACGTCACCAGGCCACCTGCTTCTGTGGTGCCAATGGGCACCACCACCATGCACCACGACCACTGACCTGCCCGACACAAGACCGCCGCAACCTGTGCCAGCACACCTCGACAACTATCACAACCCCGGGGCTAGGAGCTGGTCCCAGACTTAGCCGGAGGAATCAGATGCTACGGTCCTGGGCTAGAATCCTGCCCAGGACTTAATGGAAGGATAGTACATAAACCATAGGGTAGCATATAAGTTGAGTAGTCTTGATATTAACCATAGTTCTCCGTATTTTCTGTATTCTCTGTCTCTGTCTCCATCTCAATCTATTCTCTTGCCTCTCTCTCTCTCGTCTCGTCTCTCATCTCTTGTCTCCATGCCTCGTATTTCCATTCAGTGACTCATCTCTCTGTTCCGTTTCTCTCCTGGGTGAAGTCCGGACACTACAGGGTACAAGTAGCGATGCACGCGAGGTTGGAAGTGCTCCGGGTAGAGGAGCACAAGTTCAGGGGGTAGGGGGGGTTCTTAATGAAGGGGGGAATGGAGGACAGGAAGGTAGTATGGATTGGGGGATGGAAGTAGGTTCAGAAGTGGGTAGGGATAGGTATGGAATGGATGGGGGATGGGTTGGTCAGGAAACTGGGGGACGAGAAGGGATACGGAACAGGAAGTAGAAATAGAGAGAAAGAGAGACAGAACAGTAGATAGAGAAATGGAGGAGAGAAACAGAACAGAGAGACGAGTCATGGAACGGAAATACAAGGCACGGAGACAAGAGATGAGAAACAAGATGAGAGAGAGAGAGGCAAGAGAATAGATTGAGATGGAGACAGAGACAGAGAATACGGAAAATATAGAGAACTATGGTTAATATCAAGACTACTTGACTTGTATGCTACCCTATGGTTTATGTACTATCCTTCCATTAAGTCCTGGGCAGGATTCTAGCCCAGGACCATAGCATCTGATTCCTCTGGCTAAGTCCTGGGACCAGCTCCCAGCCCCGGGGTACCTGGAGCACTTCCGACCTCACGTGCATCGCTACTCGTACCCTGGAGCGTCCAGACTTCACCCCAAGCCACTTGTAGCTGTACTGAAGCTCCCGCAAAGCCCCAGACCTGTACTTGGCCTCCCGAGCTTGCCTAGTAAGGACTCGCCAGTGTAGCTGAGCCCCTGTTGTCAGCAGGACCTGACAAAGGGCCAGGAGTTCAGCCTGGAGAGCTGTGTCCACTTATAGTGTTAGCAACATTGTCAGGGAGGTTGCCTTTTTGGTAGTTCTTGTGGAAGTCGAGGAGGCAGTCAGCCCACTGCTCCAGGGTGCCGGAGATGTTGAGCTGTCCCAGACTGATGAGGAGGGCCCTCATACATCAGGAGAAGGCTACCAGGGTGATGCACAACAAGCACAGGATGTCATTGCGTTGTTGGACATAAGCCTCGACCTGTTGCCGGTGCATGAGAGGGGAAGATGGGGTATGTGCCAGAGGGGCCGGAGTGGGTCAGGGATGTTGGGGGTGGATGGTGTCAGGGTTTTCTTGGACTGGGGCTGGGTAGGGGTGATAGGGTCCTGGAGCAAAGAATGCAGCACTAGCAGGGCTCCAGGTGCTGGGCGGGATTTTGGGTAGCCTGCCAGGCAAGGTTCGGGGATATGCCCCTGGGTGGGCTGGTCCAGGATTGTAGTGCCAGTCTGGAGGTAGACCCTGACTGATTGAGGGTCTGTATGTCATGGTGTTTGGGTTGGAGGCCTAGTGATGCGGGGGTAAGGCGGGATAGTGTTCAATGGAGGGTGCAGGGTAGGGAGTGTGGGGAGAGTTAATGGCGTATAAGCCCTTGGGGATGGGTCAGCCATAGTAGTTGTACCCAGCGGAGGTGTAGGCGTAAGTGTACATAGCCATCGAGTACATGGTAAGGTAGTAGTCTTAATATTATGTCAGGTCCCACTGATGACGGGGGCTCAGCTACACTGGCAAGTCCTTACTAGGTGAGCTCAAGAGGCCAAGTACAGGTCTGGGGCTTCTTGGAAGCTCTGGTACAGCTACAAGTGGCCTGGGGTGAGATCCAGATGCTCCAGGGTATGAGTAGTGATGCGTGCAAGGTCGAAAGTGCTCTGGGATGAGGAGCACAAGTTCAGGGGATTAGGGGGTTCTTAAGGGAGAGGGGAACGGGGAGCAGGAGGGTTGTATTGATTGGGGGGTGGAAGTAGGTTCGGAAGTGGGTAGGGATAGGTATGGAACGGATGGGAGATGTCAGGTCCCGCTGATGACGGGGGCTCAGCTACACTAGTGAGTCCTTACTAGGCGAGCTTGGGAGGCTAAATACAGGTCTGGGGCTTTGCGGAAGCTCCGGTACAGCGACGAGTGGCCTGGGGTGAAGTCTGGACGCTCTGGGGTATGAGTAGTGACATGCACGAGGTCGAAAGTGCTCCGGGTAGAGGAGGGCAAGTGCAGAGGGTAGGGTAGAGTCATAATGAAGGGGGAACAGAGAACAGGGGGTGGTGGTATGGATCAGGAAATAAGAGTAGGTTTGGAAGCAGTAGGAGTAGGTACGGAATGGGTGGGGGATGGGTTGGTCAGGAAATTGGGGAATGAAAAAGGATATGGAATAGGAAGTGGAGGTAGAGAGAAAGAGGTACAGAACAGTAGATAGGGAAATAGAGAGATGATACGGAACAGAGAGACGAGTCACAGAACGGAAATACAAGGCACGGAGACGAGAGACAAGAGACAAGAGACGAGATGAGAGAGAGAGAGACAAGAGAATAGATTGAGATTGAGATAGAGACAGAGACAGAGACATGGAAATACAGAGAACTATGGTTAATATCAAGACTACCTCACTCGTATGCTATCCTATGGTTTATGTACTACCCTTCTGCTAAGTCCCAGGTGGGATTCTAGCCCGGGACCGTGGCATCTGATTCCTCCGGCTAAGTCCCGGGACTGGCTCCCAGCCCCAGGGTCGTGATAGTTGTCGGGGCGTGCTGGCGCAGGCTACGGCGGTCTTGCATTGGGCAGGTCGTTGGTTGTGGTGCATGGTGGTGGCGCCCCTCAGCACCACAGAAGCAGGTGGCCTGGTGATGTGCTGACGGTTTGCGGGAGGAATGTTGCGGAACGTTATGTGATGGCCAGGATGCTGGGGGTCCGGATGTGTCCGGTGACAGGGAAGCCTCAGGGTGATGTGTCAGCCAAGATGCCGGGGTTTGGTGATGGCCAGGGATCTGTTTGGAGATGGCCGCAGGTATTGCCGGTGCAGCAGTGAGAGGTTGTTGGCGGTCCCGGAGGTGCACGAGGGGTGTGGGGGAGGTGTGTGTTGGGGCTGGGGCAGCATATGGGATCCGGAGGTGGTGGAGTCATGACATTACCCCCCCTTCAGTGTCAAGACCCTTCGAGACGGGGGCCATGGTGGCAGTGTCATGGAAATTCAAACCCGAAGCTAGTGCTGGCACAGAAGTCCGTGGAATTGAAGTCAAAGACGTACAGTGGCCATTCAGAAGGTGCTCTGGGGGGGATAAAAGGGAGGGCTCACCGTGGCTGGTTCTCCATCCTACCATGTCTTTGCCTAGCTCCTCCTCTGGTCCCCCTACTCCCCCGTCCTCCGATGATAATTGTGTGGTGTCCTGGGAATTATACAAGGCGCGTTGGGTGGCTTTTGACCAACGCTGGGATGCCCATGCGTTATTGGCGATGCTTTGCCAACGTGAGTGGAGGCACTCCTTCTGTGTCCAGTACTAAACCAGGTATAGAGGTGTCGATCCAAACTCCAGGAGCAGGCCTGTCAATGCAAACTCCGGGGGTGGGCCTGTTGCGGGCCCTGCCCTGCCCAGAGGTGATGGTGCTACGCCTAGTGCCCGGCGCTGCTGAGTTGTCCCTGGGTCGTTGGGTCCTTCAAGAGGTGGTGACGCCGGAGCAGGTGGCAGAGGCATTGTCCTGGGTTTGGGGCCCCCCAACCCTTGCCTGGTGCCAGGAGCATAGTCCCGTAGGTGGCCCTTCTTTTTCTGCATATTCCGGGGCTGATTTCAGGATCTTTTAGTGCGTCCTCTGTGCTCGTCGGGGGGAACCCTGCGAGTTTGCCCCTCTGGAGGCAGGGTCGCGGCACAACTTCTCCGTGTGTGAGGCTTGTCAGGCCCGCCATGAGAGGTGCTCTGTGTCATGACTCTGGAGGGCAACCTGTGTGGCAGAGGAACAGGGGTGGGGTGTGGAGTGGGTCCTGGCCCAGATGATGGCGGTTCCGAGGTCCGGACATGCGTGGGGGGGTCGGCAGGAGTCGGGGGGGAGTGGTGTGGGGTCCGGGGTGGTGGTGAAGATAGGGCTGCCGCAGGGGGCGCAGAAGTCATCAAGGGTCAGTTCAGGTAAGCAGTGGGCATCCTCCCTGTCCAGTCAACCCCCCAAGCACCTGCAATGGTCACCTTCCCCCAAGGCAGGTCCCCCCAGGGTACACATGTACTCCCCACATATGGGGAGGCTCCTGGGCCCTGCTTCCCTGGCGACTTGCGAGGTGCCCATGGTGGAGGTGATAGGGCGTCAACGGGTGCAGGCTCTGATGGGGGAGATCTCCTGGAGGGATGCAGAGCTGCAGGAGGTCTGGAGGGAGCGCGACAAGGCAAGGCGGGAGCTGGAAAGCCAGACGAGTATGGAGTCAGAGGAGCTGCGGGCGGAGTCGCAGAGGGCATGGGGGGAGCGGGACACAATGCGGCGGGAGCTGGAGTCTGCCATGGGAGTGGTGAATGCCCAGGTGAGGGAGGTGCGAGACCTTCAAGCGTGCATTCGACAGCTCGAGGATGCTGCGGCCACTTCCTGGGCACACCCTGCAATCTCATTGTTCTGGCCCAAGGTGCTGGGGAGGCAGATCGTGGAGGTGGGTGCCCTTTGGGCCGAGAGAGAGGCAGTGACCCAGAGGCAGGATTGGGCCTTGCAGGAGGTGGCCACGGGGCGGGGCAAGGCAATGCGTGAGTGTTCTGGTCCTGAACCTCTTTGCGACTAACTTGGGCCATTTAGGTTAGGCATGGGAGCACCAGCTCCTGCTAGATGTGTCATCGGCAGCATTTGTGTCCCTTCAAGAGGGCCTGTCCCACCTGCACCAGGTGCCGCCACTGGAGGTTGAGCACAGAATGGCGCAGTTGGATCGGGTGCTGGCGGGGCACCGTCGGCAGAATGCGGTGGCCCCAGGGACTTGGCTGGAGGCAGTGGTGGATGTGGGTGAGCCCCTGCTCCGGAAGGAGGACCACATCACAACGGTGGCGGCGCAACTGGAGGTGGCAATGCTGGTCAAGGAGGTGGTGGTTCTGGAGGAGGGGAATGGTGTGGGGGAGGTTGAGCAAGCAGGGTGAGGGGGTGGTTTCTTGTTTCTTGCATCTCCGGGTCCCTGCATAATATAGTGTACTTTTAGAGTTGTACATACTGGTCCGCAGTTTTGACTTTTGTTGTTTTCTTTTTCTTGGAATAAACCCTTTTTGGAATTTGCGATTAGTGAGGGGTGAGGAGGGATGAAAAGGGGCTTAGTGGTACTAGTGGGAGCTGAATCCCGAGCAAATCCAGAGGCGGGGGTTAGGCCCACTACTGCCATCTGTAAGGTCTCGTCCCAGGGGTCCCAGGGCTTGCTGGGGTACCGCTGGTGGAAGTCCCAGAGCGCCAGAGGAGCTCCGGAGAGGTTCTTGCAGGGTTCCCAAGTGTTGTCCTCAGGGCCGTAACCTTTCCAATGCACGAGGTAAAGGATCTGGTTGCGGACTTGCCAGGAGTCGAGGATTTGGTCAACCTCGTATTGGGCGTTGCCTTCGAGTTTGATTGGCAGGGGTCGTCCGGGTCGCTGGCCGGGGAAGGGGTTTGGGGCATATTCTTTGAGGAGTCGGACATGGAACACTGGATGGAGTCCTTTGAGGGTCAGGGATAGGTCGAGTCGGTAGGCGTGCGTCAAAACTTTCCGGAGGATTTTGAAGGGTCCAAAGTGCTTGTGGTCAAACTTCGGGGAGGGTCGGCGGGTTTTGATGTTGTGTCAGTTGAGCCATACAAGAGTTCTGGGGGACCAGTCAGGGGTGGGTTCGCGGCGGGAGTCGGCGTGCTTGGTGTAGGCTTTGTTGGTGGTGTCAATTTCTTCCCGGAGGAATTTGTGGAGGGACCGGAGATCTTGTGTGACTTTGTGGACAACGTGTGAGGGTATGTTGTCAAGGGAGAGGGTGAGCCGGAGTGGTAGCCCTTGTTGGTGTAGAAAGGGGAAACTCCAGTGGTGGAGTGGGGGGTGTTGTTGTACGTAAACTCGGCCAGGGACAGGTTGTGCTGCCAATTGTCCTGCTGGTAATTGACATAGAGGTGGAGGTACTGCTCCAGGGCCTGGTTCACGCGTTTGGTCTGTCCATCAGTCTCTGGGTGATAGGCGGTGGATAGATTGGTTTTGATTTCCAAGGCCTTGCATAGAGACTGCCAGAACTGGGAGATGAAGAGGGGGCTGCGGTTGGAGATGATGTCATCAGGGAGCCCGGTGCTTGGAGAACACATGTTTGAGGAAGATCCGGGCAAACTCTGAGGCATCGTCGGTGGTGTGGCACACGATGAAGATGGCTTGTTTTGTGAGGCGGCAGACTACCATGAGGATGGCATCAAAGCCATTGGAGTCGGGGAGCTTGACAATGTGATCTAGGGAGATAGAGGACCAGGGGCGGTGACCGACGGGGAGGGGTTTAAGGAGACTATAAGGGCGGTGATGGGGAACTTTGGCCTGGAGGCAGGACTCGCAGGCTCAGACATACTGGGTGACGTCGCGTTTGAGTCTGGGCCAGAAGTAAGTCCAGGAGATGAGCTGAACAGTCTTATGGATTCCTGGGTGTCCCTGCAGCTTATGGTTGTGGTGTTGTCAGAGGATGTTGAGGCATATCTTTTTGTGGTCTGGGCATAGATGCGGCTGTCCTGGAGGAGGAGGGAGTTGTCAGGGGATAGGGTGAAGGTCGATGGGGTCGGCGGGGCTCCTTCCAGGGTATTCCGGGGGTCGTGCTGAGTGAAGAAGTGGTCTGGGGGTGCGTTGCAGATTTAGTGTAGGATCCCTTCTTTGTTCATGATCAGCACGGTGCGGAGGTGTTCCAGGAGGATGACAACTCGGTGGTTGAAGGAGTTCAGCTCCACCTCGAATGACTTCTTAGGGTAGACGTCCGGGCATTGGGTGAGGCATCGGGTTTGGCTCCGAGGCAACCAGGGCGGTAGTAGGATGGTGAAGTCATACTCCAAGAGGGTTTCCAACCAGCGGGCTTGGCAGCAGCTGAGTTGTTTTGTGGTTGTGAAGTACTGGAGATTATTATGATCGGAGTAGACTTGGATGTGGTGGGATGCCTCTTCGAGGTAGGCCCGCCATTGTTTGAAGGCCTTGACTATGGTGAGCAGCTCCTTGTCATAGATGTCGTAGTTGAGCTCCACCAGGATCATTGAGCATGTGTAGAAGGCGATGGGGCAGAGCTTGCTGCTACTGGGGTCCATCTGTGAGAGGATGCTGGCGATGGCGTAGTTGGAGGCGTCGCATTCCAAGACGATGGGGAGGGAGGGATCATAGTGCCGGAGGATCGGGCCGGAGGTGAAGACGGATTTGAGGAGTTCAAATATGCTCTGGCACTTACTGTCCCAATTCCATGGAGTGTCCTTCCAGGTGAGCTGGTTGAGAGGTTTTGTGATGCCAGAGTAATCGATGAACCGGCGGTAGAAGTTGGCAAAGCCCAGGAAGGATTGTACCTCCTTGACATCCCAGGGAGGCGGCCAGTCGAGGATAGCCTGGATCTTCACCAGGTCCATGCGCACTCCATCCAGGGAGACTATCACACCCAGATATTCTACCTCCGTGACATGGAAGGCGCACTTCTCCGGTTTGGCGTGGAGGTGGTATCTCCAGAGACGTTCCAGGACCTGGCACACGTGCTCCCGGTGGTCGTCGAGGGAATTGGAATAGATGAGGATATCATCGAGGTACACAATCATGAAGACATTGCTCATGTTGTGGAAGATGTTGTTCATGAAGTATTGGAAGGTGGCAGGGGAGTTGGTCATTCCGAAGGGCATGACGAGGTACTTGAACAGTCTGTAGCGGGTGTGGAAGGCGGTGATACGCCCCGGTCAGCGCTGGCTGCCCGACACCGACAAGTCGAACCAAGCACGTGACCTCAGCACATGACCACTACCGACCGACCGCTAACGACACCGACCGTTACCGACCTTTCCCTTAACGACCCAGCCGACCTTGCGACAGTCCAGGCCCCTCTCTCTACGGCCCCTGACATGCATTATCACATGCATCCGCTACGCTTACTGTCTATTACCGTTTTCCCCTTTTATCGCCTTACTCCTGACACGCACCATCACATTATCACATGCAACCGCTATGCTTACTACCTATTACCAGTTTCCCCTTTTATCTACCGTCTTACTTACCTATAAATACTGCCCTGTCAGTAGCTACAAATCATCGAATCGTACCAGAGTTTAGTCCCCACTTCAGACTACACTTAAGATCTTGTTCACGCTCTTGCTTCGCTAACGACTGATTTGGGATTACCCAGTCCAGTCTACTTCGCTCCTCGTCTACTTCGCTCCTCGTCTACTTCGCTCCTCGTCGTCTTCGTTAAGCGCCATATGGGCACCCTCGCTTTGCTCTCGTTAAGCACCATACGGGTGCCCTCGTTTCGCCTTTGTTAAACGCTAGCGCTTACGGCTAGCAGCTCGTATATTTCCGTTAACTCTTCTGCTATTCCTTAACGACCTTTTGGGTCTTCGACAGATTTCTCCCTTAGCGGCGGTTCGGTGCAGACCCTAGCGTCCGCACCGTTATCTCTTACCGCTCTCTCACATTTCCTTACCGACTCCGACCTCTCATCTCCATACCGGGTTTCTGGGACTTTGCTAGACTCCTCTCACATACACACGTAACGCTACTGCTTGCTAGCTATCCCTATCTAGCTGGTCTTGTTGGTTGTTTCCTGCACGGCAGCTAGGCGGCAAGTCAGCGCATCAACGGACCCTCAATTAGTCAGGGTCTACCTCTGGACTGGCGCTACAACCCCGGGACTACCTATCCAGGGGCGTATGCCCAAACTTTGCTGGGCAGGCTACCCAAAACCCCGCCCAGCACCTGGGGCCCCGCCAGTGCTGCATTCCTTGCTCCGGGACCCTATCACCCTTACCCGGCCCCAGTCCCGGAAAACCCTGACACCATCCTTCCCCAGCGCCCCCAACCCACTGCGGCCCCTCCGGGGCATACCCCGTCTTCCCCTCTCACACACCAGCAACGGGTCGAGGCCTAAGTCCAGCAACGCAATGACATCCTACGCTCGCTGCGCATCACCCCGGTAGAATTCTCCCAATGTACGAGGGCCCTCCTCATCAGCCTGGGGCAGCTCAACATCTCCAGCGCCCTGGAGCAATGGGCTGACTGCCTCCTCAACATCCACGAGAACTACCAAAAAGGCAACCTTCCCAAGAACGTTGCCAACACTCTGTGGGTAGACACGGCCCTCCGGGCTGAACTCCTGGCTCTAGTCAACAAAATCCATACCAGTCCCACACCTCGACATTTTGAGGACCCCATCGACCCCGCCCACTCTTTCCATGTGCAGCGGGAGGAGCCGAGCCAGCCACAGAGCCAAGTCCCACCCCTGGCCCAACACCAGCAGTGGGAACTCGATGCCGCCTCCGCAACCCTGGAGGTCCCTTTGATCAGCCTGCTGCCCACACCATCGGTCTTTTGTCCTGTGCCAGGGCCCAGTCCATCCCCAGCATCTTCCGCACTTGGCCCCAGCCGGAACCAG
>QGOB01001318.1:0-32602 GCA_003313055.1 Termitomyces sp. MG145 | reverse complement strand
GTTAATGACATTACCTTGTGGAACCAACGAGGAGTCAACACATAGCTCGCTGGAAGCATTATGCAGAGCGCGAATAGATTGATGGGCGGTTGATACGAAAACAAAAAATCGGCCTTGACTCTAAATGATATCATAGACTGCGATCAGCCCAACCCAGATTGAATTGCAGCGCCTAGGGTCACCTACCCTTCGATCGTAGACACGGCCTTTCGAAACATCGCCTAATCCCATAATACTCAGCACCTCTGTGTGTCAAAAAAAAAAAAGAAAAAATAGATAAGCGATGGTATGTACTTCTGCAGCAGCGTCCTCGTTGATCGTCGCGAACGTGTTTGACAGGATCTAGGGTATCGCAATGTCACTCACTTCCTTCCTGAGCAGGAGCAGACGTACCGATACCAGAACTATTGCGAAACCCAAGATCGATGAATAAATGAGTCGATTGAGAAGTATGGCGAAGACGGACCAGTCAATAGAAGCGTATTGCTCAGGCACGCGTAAGTTACCAACAGAATAGGTCCGAAAAACTGGTGAAAGTTCTCTGCAAAGTTGTTTCAGGAAAAACAAAAAGACAGAGAGAGAGAGAGAGAAGTCACCGGCGTTGCTGAAACCAGTAGCATCAAGACCGAACCACAGATACAACATCCACCACGCAATCTGCCTAATCCAAACAAATCAGAAAAAAAAACCCCCGATTCAATATGATCGTACCCTGGAGAATGGAGCTCCCTGCAGTACATCGAGTGAGAATCAAGTCATCTGGGGGACAAATACCATCGACGCACTCCTTGTCCGAGTTGGTCCGGCCCAGCCTTTTGATTTTAATTGATTAAGTCCCAGTTAGATCCTCCAAAGGAAAGTGACATACGTCCACAGGGCGTACAAAAACCCGCCAAAGCAGAACACGGCGATGAGCATCAGAACCGTGAACTGCGTCATCATTGCGCGAAGAGAGAGGACCATCAGGTTATCTTTGAGCGTGACGAACGCTAACCTGCGTGTATATAGATGGTGTTTAGAACGACAAAGACAAAGAAGAAGATAAGCTAAGCTCACCGAGGGAAAAGAAGACAAGCGATCACGGCGAGACAGTCTATACCCAACTCACGCGCCCAGAGATCTATTTGTGTTTGGAGCTCAGGTGAGTCGAGGGGGATATGCAAGTTGGCGCACGATCATAATAGTGTCCGTACAATCGTAAAGTTCCGTAAATCGCAAAGATCGTGACTATACATATCTGCTTGGATATCAGAACGAATACGCGCGCGGTAAAGACAAACCGAATGCTAGATCAAACCCATTCTGTGTGGTGTGTGTGTGTAAAAAAAAAAGTGCTGTGTGGTGGGTGTATTATGTACACGAACCCATGTGCCTTTGAAATAAACTGGTAGAGACGTAAGCACAACCTCCGCTTGGAGGGTAACTACCTGCCTTTAATCCCGTGTTCTTGCATAGCTGCGACCTTCTCGAGGGTGAATCCCAACGAATAGATCATGAAAATGACTTCTGGTGCACAGAGCTCGTCGCGTTCGCTGACTTCTATAGCGATGATGAAGAGGGTGAAGAGAATCAGGAAACTGAGGGATGCTGATGAGCTGGGATGCATTAGAGGAGATTCGGATATACTTGAGGTATTCCAGCACGGAACGGATTGCTGGGACTTTGAGTCTGATGGACAGCATGAGTGAGTGGGTTGTGATAGAGCGAGGGGATCGGACCGGTAGTGGTCAAGAAGAGGAGCTCGATGAGGATCGTAAAAGTGGATGGGCCTCCTTCTGTATGTCTAATGGCAGAGTCAGAGATTGTTGGAAGCGAGATGAGCAGTGATCGTACGTCGGAAAGGATGGAGTGGCTACTTTCAGCTTGGTAAACGCATTTGCCGCTGTGTTTCCCAATCAATGATATTGCGAGTTGGAAGGAATGAGAACCTCACGTCCAGATTGCATTGATGACCTTTTGGCATGAAGAGCTTTTGATGAAACGTTTCGACTTGCTGAGGATAGCCATTTCGATGGCGTTCCCGACACGCTCCTCCAAGTCATCGTCTCTGTCCAACCGAGCCTGCTCCAGGACATGGGGATCTGCGCCGTTGTAGACGGGCCATGTGGTGGTGAGGGCGCGCGTGAGGGCAAGCATGCTGTTACCGTAGATGTCTCTGTTTCCGTAGTCGCGAAATGTGCGGATGGCGAGGATCTCGCAGAGAGCGGCGCGTGACTGGGAGATGGTTGCGGTGAGGATGTTGTCGTCTCGAAGGAAGCGGACGCGGTTGAGGAGAAAACAGAAGACGATGGAGTAGTTGCCGTTGCGTTGTATGGCGAGATATTTCTCTACAAGAGGCTGAACGAGTGTGTATGTGATATCCGGAGCCATGAGCTGCAATATTTCATTTGTTAATCTCTAAAGAAATAAGCGCGCGTTCAACTCACGGCGTTAAAGGTCAGAGGAGTATCTGCAGGCCGAGTAAGAAAATATTGCAGACGAACAGACGTGTTACGCACCAATGTAGTACTTTTGAAAACAAATGAGTGTGATTTATTGGACGAGAAACGAGTGTGATTTATTGGATGAGAAACAGCTTACCAGGATATCCTGTAGGTGCTGGTTTTAGCGAAAAAGACATAAAAGACAAGGCCCCAGACGGACCCTTCTGATAAGATGAATGATTGGGTAGACAATTGTGGCGTCGACATCCTCACTGCAAGGGTCAGACAGAGGCATTGGCAGAGAAATCCATGCTTACGGGCGCAGCAAGGGCTCGTGTTCGCTGGTCATTGAGGGGAGAGAAGGCAATTCAAACTCCGCCACACGCGCTGTCGCGTGACCCCGAGACCGCCGCTTTCGCTCTCCTGCGCTCTCACCATGCAGGCTGGCCCACGGCCCCCCGGCAGCACCCAGCCTCCTGTAAAAATATACAATGCAGTCTATTCCTCTGTCCAGGTCTTTTCTTTTTAATTTATTCTTTACAGCAGCTGACGCGCCCGCAGGTGTATGAGTGCATGGTCAGAGGCATTGCTGTTATGCGCAGGCGAAATGACTCGTACGTGAACGCGACTCAGATTCTCAAGGTGGCCGGCGTCGACAAGGGCCGTCGCACAAAGATATTGGAAAAGGAAATATTGCCTGGCAAACACGAGATAGTCCAAGGTGGCTACGGTAAATATCAGGGAACCTGGTACGCGTTCCATTGCGTTTGTTTTCTAACATAAAGTCCAAACGTACTACTACAGGATTCCACTTGAAAAGGGCCGTGAAATTGCAGAGCAATATGGCGTCGCGCCGCTGTTGTCGCCGCTGTTTGACTTTACGCCGTCGACAAGTTCTCTGACTACTCTTCCTGTTGGTACATCCGGTGGTACAGCATCGCCCCGGCCTCTTTCTGCTGCTTCCTCTTACTCAAGTATTGGTCAGACTGGTAATTACATCTCCTCAATGCCTTCTGCTCTCGCGCCCCCTCCAATCATGCCTGGCTCCGCACTCCGTCTCCTCAATCAAGGCCGCGCTCAAGGTCTCTTTACGCCCTCTACTTCAAATACAAGTCCCTCGTCTCGTACTGGCTTTGCCTCCTCTCCATCATTCTCCCCGTATGCCACCGTTTCTTCCCAAACACCACCCCCATCATCTTCTCTCAAACGAAACCGCTCAGAGGCTGATGTCGACCTCGGCAACCGTGCTTCTAGTCATTTTACCTCTTCACAACTAGCCCCTCTCGATTCGGCCCCGGACATTCTCATGACTGATCGATCAAGGCCCCCCTCCGCCAGTCCTTATGCCAACGGAGAGGATGGCCCGTCTCCAGTCAAGCGTGCACGCACGGACGCGCCATCTTCTTCCCAAATATCTTGGCAGCTACCACAGCGCAATCATACGCAATCCCTGCCTTCTCTCCGGTCCACAGCTACAAACGGTGCATCACGACCGCCTAGCAGCGGACAACCCATTCCATCTCCCGACCTTGAAACTCACCTCGCGCGTTTTTCATCAAAGCCATTAATACTGCGCTTAGCGGACCCTTTAGCCCCGCTGAGAGATACACGGCGAGCCGCTGTTGTTGCTGCGATATGCCAGCGCGACGATCCCGCCCCTGTCCTCGACCTCCTTCGCGAAATCACGACCGCCCAAGTGCCCGTTCCTCAAAATGGAATAGAAGTCGATCTAGTCATTGATGACCAAGGACACACGGCTCTCCACGTCGCTGCGAGCCTTGCACGTCAACTTATCGTGGAAAGCCTTGTCAGTCACGGTGCTGACATTCATCGTGGAAACTATCTTGGTGAAACGCCACTTATCCGTGCGTGCCTTGCGACTGCGAGTGCAGATCAGCAGACGTTCAATAGTCTGGTGTCGACTCTTCATCCGTCCATCCGCACCCTCGATACATCACGCAAGTCTGTCATTCACCATGTCGTCTCCCTTGCCGGCGTCAGCGGCAGGGCAGTCTCTGCACGGTATTACCTCGAGCAAATATTCATGTGGATCGCGCACCATCAAGGGGGCGATTTTAAATCGCTTGTGGATTTACAGGATGAACATGGTGATACTGCGTTGAATATCGCTGCGCGGGTGGGGAACAGGAGTTTAGTCAGGACGTTGTTGGATGTCGGTGCGAACCGAATATTACCGAACAAGCTGGGGTTGCGACCTGGCGATTTTGGAGTCGAGACCGAGGTGGGTGAGGAGGCAAGATACATCGAGTACCCTTTCTGACGTTGCTTCGAAACAACAGGAGTTGAGTGGGGGACCACGTGCCGAGGATCTTCTTGCCAATCTTCGAACGGGACCACCGGCTCCGGTGCAGAAGAGTCTGGATGTCATCGCTGGTGAAATTTTTTCTTTTTTTCTTATCTTGGGGACCGAAATGACGAACGGATATTCCATTCATAACATTACCACAGACATGACGACGATGATACAAAACCTGAGCGCGGATTTCCAGAGCGAGGTTAAAACGAAACAAGACGCGCTGGATGTGACACAAGCGCATTTGCGGGCTGCGACGCGCGAGCTTGCGGAGCAGCGTAAGCAAGTCGGGACGTGGCAAAGTCGGTGTGGGGAGCTTGATCGGATTACGCATAGGATGCGGAACGTCGAGCAAGCTATAATCGACGAGGACCAGTTTGATTGGACGGGTCGGACGGATATAGGAGGGGGGCAGGGGAAGGGTGGTGGCGCGGGACCGGCGTTCGAGTGGCGCGGCGCGGGCTCGACGATGGTGGGTATAGCCGGGTCCGTGGATATCTCGTTCAACGTCGACGTGGAGCCGCCGATTCCCAGTGCGGATACGCAGGCGGCGTTGGTGAGGTTGAGGAGGTTGAGGATGTGGCATTTGAGGGTGGAGGAGCTGATGAGGGAGAGGTTGAAGACGATGCAGGGAGCGAGTGCGGAGAAGGAGTATCAGTGTAAGAGGATCGTTTCGTTGTGCACTGGTATACCGATTGATAGAGTCGAGGCGGTTAGTGTTGGTTGATTGATGAGATTTCGTTCCTGATGACTTTTTTCTTTTGTAGATGTTGGAGAACCTTGTTGTTGCTGTGGAGAGTGAGACGCAGGGTGCGGATATTGGTCGCGTTTCGGGGTTCATGCAGAAGGTATGGTTATTTCGCTATGCAATTGTTGAAACCATCCTGATAATTTATTAGGTTCGCGATGGGATCATATAGAAACAAAAAAATTATTTTTTTCTAAGCCAGTCCTCATACATAATTAACATATATCAAGGAGTCGAAATCGGACTCTTCCTCGACGCTGCTGCTGCTGCTGCTCATGACCTTCAGAGATGATTTATGTAAAAACAAACACGTTTATGTTATACATCCTCGGGAGCGAATAGTTGGAAATTACGATTATATGTGCCCGATGCAATGAGGTTACCATCAGATGAGATATCCACCGACATGACCTTGCCTGCATCCGTAGAAAGCGTCCGCAACAGCTGCCAATCATCCGCACTCCATAATTTGACGAGACCGTCGTAGCCTGCGCTCGCAAAGAAGAGCCCGGACCGGTATTTCCATTCTTCCAATAACGTCGTCGCAGTGTCTGCTGGTGGCGTGTCGTTCGACTTGTCCGCGTCCGCGTCCGCACCGTCCATCTCGACATCGTCGTCGTCGTCGTCGTCTTGAGGCGCTGATGATGGCGTGGGTTTGAAAAAGAGGTCGTTGGCGTAAAAAAAGCGCACGTCGGCGACGTTTGATAGATGCGCTGGGATCGTATAGATAGCCTTGAGGGACCGCATGTCCCATATACGGATCGTATCGTCTCCTGCGCCCGTAGCGATTTGGTACCTGTTTTAAAAAAAACGAAAAGAGAAAAAGAGGGGTGCGGGTGAGCGATAAAATGTCGATGGGGAACGTAAGAGAATCATCCGAACCCGTTGGGCGAGAACCCAATCGAGAATATGCTCTGCACGTGCCCGTCGAGGACCATGGCTGTTCTTCCCGTGCGCAGGTCCCATACGCGCCCGATGGCATCGAGGCCCCTGTAAATGCGTCCGTCAGTCAAGTCGAGTTGAGTTGGGGATGAGATGCGTGGTTAAATTGAACCCGTGCAGAACGAGGTGTCCACACACGCACCCGGATGCGGCTAATGCACCGTCGATCTGGAAGTCGACGCAATATACTTCTTTGGAATGGCCTTCTTGGAGAAGGAGCTCTTTGGAGGTGGTGATGTCCCAGAGACGCCATGTCGTGTCGAAGCTGGCGCTCGCGACGTAGTTCCCCGATGGATGGAATGCAACGCGACACACGCGGTCCTGGTGTCCTTTCATGACTGATATGGGCGACTCACTTGCAGGTAGCTCTCAGCTATGTGTGGTCAAGGAGTGCTGGGCTGGGAGCGGACGCACCTTTCTAAGGACCATAGATTGACATTTCCTTCACCGGCACCACTTGCTAGATTCACTAATCCTTTTTCCTGAGTCAGTGTTGCTTGTGGGTGCCATGCAACACCTCCGACGCGATCCTCGTGCCCTGGTGTTGTCCCGTGTTTGAGTTGGAGATAAGCATTGAGAATGTGTATGTGACGAACCGCGCAGAGTGCGTATTGGCGTACATGCAGGGACATTCCACAATTTGACTGTACCAGACCAACTTCCAGTTGCAAGAATCTCATTATTGGGTGCAAACCGTACTTGCGAGATGGGTCGTTCGTCACCAATTTGGGAACCGAGATTCACAAATTTCTGAGGAGTGTCCGGTGGGGGTTTTCTGTGAAGTGAAGTGATACAAGCAATCTATTGACTCACTTTGACTTCGTTGAATACCCTTTTCCGTATGTCGACAATACGACCAAGGGGCATTTTGCTATCTAATCGCTGTTGGGCGACGCGCTTTTGAGCTCTGTCATGGAAACGAGGGGAAAAAACCATAGTAAGCACCTTGGCCTTTTATTTATCGTGAGAGCAAGTCCAACCTGGGCAAGGAATACTCTGCTATCCGTCTCCGTGCTTCCAACAACTCCAGTGAACCTGGAGAGTAGAATTCTTCCTCCTGTAAGAACACATCAATCTTCTGAACGTCCGTCAGATTACGATCCATGCCACACACCTCCTCGTCACTCTCTGATGAAGACTCTTCATCCACATGTATAGCCTCATCTCCTCTGGCCGCGTTGATTTGGGATAAAACATAGATCAGACGGTCTCGACGATCTGCAGCCTAGAGTCCCCTCTCATCAACAGCGACTCGAGTAACCGCATAGGCACGTACACGTTCGCCGAAAAGGGTTATGGGTTCTCCTATCTCTCGCAAGCGCGCTTTGACACGGGTATCGTCCGTCGGTACAGCCATGCTTCGAGCTTTCTTTTTGCGTTCGAGTTCGTCGAGAATGACCTTGTTCTCCAGTTTGGCCCGTTCTGAGGCATAGTGGGAATTATCAGTCATGAGAGTATCATAAGTGACTTCAGCCATAGTTGCAGAATTATTTGAGTACTTCGAGGCTTCTGGTTTCGAAGAAGTCAATAACTTTGGTGATTCTCTCTTGTATTTGAGATTGAAGGCACTGCCAAATACCGGGAATCAATCGTCAGTTTCGGTTATCCCGGCTTTCTAAATCCATTGATTTCATTCTATTATATTGTCCAATCCTTTCTAGAGGTTTTGGAAAGATTGAAACGCGTTTAAAGTAGACTTACAGCTTGATTGAGCTGGTTTGATGCACTGGCTTGACGAATTCGAGGAAAGTTACCGTCGCAATTGTCTCCGGGTCATGGATTCTCCGGGAATGCATGGTCGAGACCAAAATGCTTCCGTCTCTACCCGCTATAAAGCACCAAAACATGAGATGCCTGTACAACGAAGCACTTGCATATCTAGAGCGAAGATGTAATATTCAAGAGTTGTCAGTAACGAATATGTTTTGTGATTGTGTTTCTCGCGAGTGTCTGAGCAACTGCATGATATTTTGATGGGTCCATTATTTAGGAATGGCCACTTCTCAGACATCACTGCCCTGATCTTCGACTTCGCTCCCGCCAACAGCCAGCGCCCGTCCTTCTCTTTAGCCTCTAAATGTATCAACCAGGTCCCTCAAGTCCCATCAGCCCTCACGTAATGAACCGCTATATGATTCCTGAGCATTCCACGAGTAACCCGAAACCAGACGACTGTGCGATTTTTGATCCAGCCGTGTCGTCAATGAGATCTGACTGACTCTCTCTTTCAAAAGATGTCTACTTTGAGCGTTCAACAGCAGAGTTCTCGTCTGACGCCGTCGCTCGATGTACTGCCGCCAAACTCAAACTTGAATCTTATTACAAGGTATCGGTGGATGCTGCTATAGAGCGTAATGCAAGGTACTTGTGGCATAATATTCACATTCACTCTTGCTTGAATCACTATCCTAAATACAAACCCCAGGCGTATCGAGCTCGAGACGAAATTGACGCAGGTCCATTCAAGCGACGCAAAGGAGCGCGAGATACGCAAATACGGCAGGACGGAATCACAGCATTTGCGTTTGAAGAGGACCAAGATTAAGCTGGATGACTTCATGACCGTCAAAGTCATCGGGAAGGGGGCTTTCGGCGAGGTTCGTGACACTACTTTATTGTCCCGTGCGCCGTACCTTCTAATTATCACTTGACAGGTCCGATTGGTGCAGAAGGTTGATACAGGGAAGGTATATGCTATGAAAAGCTTACAGAAAGCTGAGATGTTGGCGCGCGATCAGGTATGAACGCGCTTCCGCACTCGAGTTGCATACTTTGTGACTGATTTCGTGGGACAGCTGGCTCATGTACGCGCGGAACGAGACGTGCTGGCGGAATCGACTTCGCCATGGGTCGTACAGCTCTTCTACTCGTTCCAGGATCCTCTCTACCTCTATCTCATCATGGAATTCTTACCTGGCGGTGACTTGATGACGATGTTGATGAAATACGACGTCTTCTCAGAAGATGTGACACGGTTTTACATTGCCGAATGCATATTGGCCATCGAAGCGGTACATAATCTTGGGTATATTCACCGGTGTGTTGTAGCCTTCTAGTTTCCTTTGGCTTTGTTAACGAGCGCCTCCAGTGACATCAAGCCAGATAACGTGCTTATAGACAAGAATGGCCATCTTAAACTGTCAGATTTCGGCTTGTCCACTGGCTTGCACAAGTCTACGGATCACGAACTATACAAACGATTCTTGGAGCAAGAGAAGACGAGAGACACGGCGCGTAATAGCGTTCAGGTTAATTCCATCAACCTCACGATGAGTCGTGAGCAAATTGCAACCTGGAAAGCTAATCGAAGGAGATTGGTACGCATTGCAAATTGTTCCTGTGACCTATATATCATGTGATGAGATTTAGGCTTATTCAACTGTCGGCACACCTGACTACGTATGTACGATCATTCAACTGGAATGATCAAATGACCTCTTTTCCTTTCTTAGATTGCGCCTGAAGTATTCCATATGAAAGGATATGGAAAGGAGTGCGATTGGTGGTCATTGGGTGCCATCTTTTTTGAATGCCTCGTCGGCTACGCGCCATTTTGCTCTGATAACCCAGGAGACACATATAAGAAGATCGTCAACTGGCCACACTACTTATTCTTCCCACAAGACTTTTACATCTCACGGGAAGGTGAAAATCTCATTCGCAGGTGAATATCGGTTCCTCACATTCGGATCCCGGTGTTGACTGGTTCTCTGCAGTATGCTGACGCATGCTGAGCAACGGCTCACGGTAAACCAAATCAAAACTCATCCCTTCTTTTACGGCTGTGATTGGAACTCACTTCGCCATATCGAACCACCGTTCGTTCCACACCTGCAGTCCATCACGGACACGTCGTATTTCCCGACTGACGATCTCGCAAACACGGCCGATCAATTGGAAAGAATTGAGGGCGTCGGAGCAGAGAAGGATCTTGCTTTCCTTGGGTGCGTTTCTTATACTTTCAATAACTTTCAATTGACAATTTGACGGCTGATGGATGTATTCTCCCATTGTCCTCAGGTTCACTTTCAAGCGGTTTACGGGTGGCGTACAAACTTCTGGATGAGCTCTACTACCATTTTGCGCTCCTGCCTTGAGAATCCTCTGGAAGAATTCAATTAATGTAGTGTGCGTAGATTGTAATAACATAGATAATCAATGGATCGTGTGGATGTCGAGTCTCCAGATGCCTGTGGGGAAGCGTGACCGAATACCGATCGCCGTTGATCGCCCTAGTCTTGCTAGGAATGAGTGGCGCATGTGCGTCTCTGACTTGATTACAAGGTGTATAAGCACCTTTACCTCCAACTCAAATGAAAAGAAACTGCGTACAAAATGTTTCCTGTTTGTGGGGAACGCTCAAACGGGCCGGGCCGGCATAGATAGCTCTTGGGTAGGTCATCTGCCTTGTCGCATCACGATGCTCATGGATTCAATATGCATTCTTAGAAAAAAATTGAATCATCACGCCCTCTCTCCATTATTATGTCTAACATCAGCCTAGAGAGCGGTAACGCTGCCATTTACGACCCTCGCAAGGTGCTGAAGCACCCTCAGTTCCGTGTCCTTGCAGAAGGTGAGAAGCCATCCAAAAACGCCAACATCGCCGCCTTCTACAACCCCGCCCACGAAATCCATATCGTCGAGAAACCCCGTCCTGTCCCTGGACCCGGTCAGGTTCTTGTCCATGTCCGCGCCACTGGTATATGCGGGTGCGTTTGATCTGTTACAACCCCAGATGACAACAGGACCTTGATCCAGGCTGTTAGATCTGACGTTCACTTTTGGCAACATGGACGCATCGGTGACTCCATGATTGTTTCCGACGAGGTAACGTATTCAGAGATGTTCTCCTTTTCTTTATTAATCCTGTGATTCAAGTGTGGTTCGGGTCATGAGTCTGCAGGCGAAGTCGTTGAGGTTGGTGAAGGTGTTACCGAATGGAAAGTTGGTAAGAACTGCACTGTATCCTGTAGCTGGTGCAGTGCTGACATACTTCTAATAGGCGATCGCGTCGCCATCGAAGCTGGTGTTCCCTGCTCGCAACCTGCCTGCGATGCCTGCCGCACAGGAAGGTACAACGCCTGCCCCAATGTCGTCTTCTTCTCTACTCCTCCCTTTCACGGTCTGTTACTTCCTAGTGTCATCGCAGAATATGCATCTTACACTTTGGTACAGGGACCCTGACGAGGTGGCATCTGCACCCCGCTCAGTGGTTGCACCGTCTCCCCGATAACGTGAGCTTCGAGGAGGGTGCTCTCTGTGAACCTTTGGCCGTCGCCCTAGCCGGCATCGAGCGGTCCGGTCTACGCCTCGGCGACCCCGTTCTCATCTGGTGCATATCTTCATCCCATCTTCTTTTTGAATCCTCATAATCACACCCCTCTATCATTTAGTGGCGCCGGTCCCATTGGTCTCGTTTCCTTGCTATCTGCCCGGGCTGCTGGTGCGGAACCAATCATCATCACCGATCTCTTTCAGAGCCGCCTTGACTTCGCCAAGACTCTTGTCCCCGGTGTCCGCACTATTCTCATCCAGCGCAACTCCTCGCCCAAGGAAGAGGCTGAGCGGATCAAGGCCGCCGCTGCCGTGCCCTTGGCTGTTGCTCTTGAGTGCACCGGCGTAGAGAGCAGCATTCACACTGCTGTCTACTCCATGAAATTCGGTGCAAAGGTCTTCATCATCGGTGTTGGAAAGAGCGAGCAAGTGGTCAGTGATCTCTCGTTTGTCAAGTTCGTTCTGACGCTTGTGTTTTTTCCTCCAGTTCCCATTCATGCATCTCAGTGCGAACGAGATAGACGTTAGCTTACAGTACCGCTATGCCAACCAATATCCAAAAGCTATCCGCCTTGTCAACGGTGGCTTAATCAACCTCAAGCCTCTCGTCACCCACAAGTTTGCGCTTGAGGATGCCGTAAAGGCCTTCCATGTCGCGGCCGACCCTTCTCAGGGCGCCATCAAGGTTCAGATCGTCGACTAAGCATGACAGAAAGTAAAAGATTACTTTGTTACATACATTCTTTGGAATTCTTTCAAGGTTCTTCTTTTACTAGTGATAGTAATACACTGTTTTGTGTTCGAATAAGTAATGACTAGAACGAATTCTAAATGAGAAAGTCTGCATAATAAGAATCAGAAAGAGGCATTTAGAGGTTCGGCAAATCAGCTCCAACGCCGAGGAGGGCTTGATTGTCCTGGCGCACTGTCCGTGCGAGCCCGACGTGGCCAGCCGGAATCGACAGGCCTTGTCGCCTCATTTCCCCGTGGTCGTCCTCTGCCCCCAAAGCCCGGACCGCGCCCCCCACGCGGATTCCGACCCCCACGATCGTCACGTTCATAAATCGTCCCTGGACCACTGCCTCCTGGTCTATCCCATGATAACGGATGATGACGCTGCGGCGATTGACTCGACTGGGGTGCTGGTGGTGGTGGCGGCGGTGGTGGCTGATACATTCCCCCTCCGTAGTTATTATTATGACCATGTGCATTGGCCTGCCAGGGCTGGCCGGACTGTGAGGGATAGACTTGTGGTTGATGCTGGGGAGGCATGATGGAAGGTGAGAGGGGAGGGGGAGCTTGGGGCTGTGATTGATTTGGGGGTGGAGGGAGGGTCGGAAGGGGGAAAGTGCCGCTCGCGGTGAGTGTCTGGATCATGAGCTGGATCTGCTCTGGAGTCAGAGATGCGACTTCTGCTGCGATGGTTGATGGTAAAGGAGGCGCCGGCGGTGACGCCTGAGGGAACGATGGGGTATGCGCAGCTGGGATTGAAGGAGGTTGGATTTGTTGTGGCACGGGGGGAAAAGAAGGGATAGCAGGTGGTGGTGGAGCCAGCTTTCCTTTGTTGAGCACCCAGATTCCAATGAGGAGGTTGGCTTTTCGAAGTTTCGGCAAATGAAGGTCGTCAAGCAACTCCATATATTCTGGCAAAGCATCACTCGATAACAGCGGAATGATATACAGTTCACGCCCTGGGTGGTAATCCTTCGGTTTCATACCCCAAGGAAATATAAGCCCATGTCGTCTGTTACCCAAAGGTCGAATCAACTAATGTAGAAAATGGTCAAGCGAAAAGCCACTCACCCTTTTGCTATCAAGAAGTCGCTCAGAATTCGGAACCCGACGTCCTCGCCTCCTGGAATTGGCGAGAAAGCGACAGCAATGAGCTCTTTAGCGGAATTCATCCGCATTTGCAGGAGAAACTTGCTTGAATTATCCACTGGTACACGACCGTCGATACGGAGGAAATCGGTAGGAAACAATGTCTTCCAAAGCAGCGAATCATGCTCCAACGATCGTCCTCCCACCTGACGGGCGTTGACCGAGACCTCTTGGGGAATAGTGGAGTCAAGTGGCATGGAGACCTAGAGAAGAATTGAGTAAGGCAAGATAGACTATAGCAAAAGATCCTCAACCTTGCCAGTCCACACTTGTGGCAGTGCGTCAAAAGCTGCCTGTTGTGCTTCCGCTGAATTGGCAGCGGAGTCTTTCTCTTCCAAAAGCATGTCGAAATCATAATCATCTGTCCCACCGCCGCCTTCGACGTCCATAAGCGCGTCCTTCTCGTCGGCGATGACCTTGGGAGACGATGTAGAAGCTGATGGCACTTCGGTTGGAGGTGATGGTGCAGGCTCTGTTTTTGGAGCATTCCAAAGTGCGTTGAGGTCGAACGACGAGGAGCGTGAGGGTTCAGATATTTGTGCCAGGGGCAAGACCTCTGTTGGGAGAATCGTAGGAGGCTCAGTGAGCCCCGAAGAGGAGAGACTACCGTCATCAATAGCAGGTTGTGGAGTCATGGGTGGTGTAGATGTGGAGCCGGGAGTCGTCGAAATGGGAGGTACCTCTTCGTCAATATTGATGAAGTCCGCAAGATTCAGTTCGGGCTCTGCAGTATCAACGAATGGATGAGTGAAAGTCGAAACCGTGGGACTGTCCTCGTTCAGGAACATGGTTGGAGACGAGGTAACTACTTCTCCGGGTAACAAGGCGTGAAGGGGAACAGCGGGAGGCGCACCCCAAGGTTGTTGAGGTTGCGCCACGGTAGGCGACTCTGGTGGAACAGAGACTGAGGCAGTGCGTTGTCGCGGTTGACTTTGAGTTCTCAGTCTCGCGAGACGCTCTCTTTCTCTCCTTTCCTCTTCCTCCTGGCGCGAACGCTCCTCATCCTGCGCAGTCATTACCGTTTCATGAATAGTCTCGATGTCCTCGAAACCCTTGTGTGTAATTTTTGCACGTGGTGCGGTAGTAGGCTTTAGAATGGAATACGCCAGAGCTTCTTTCTCAGCAATTTTAATGGATTGCTTCGTCTCCTCGTTGGCTAAATCAGTAGAAGACATAAGAGAAATTTCTTTAGGTGTTATCTCAGCGGACACTATGCGCTGGTGAATGACAACGCGATCAACTTTGCTTAAATTAAATTGAAGCATACGAAAACGATCCCTATACACAATCAAATCAATATTCTAGCATCAAGTATATTAAGAAAAATCGCTTACTTGTAATTCGACCCAGCGTGGGGCTGACCAGACTTATCCTGCTCAGAGTATATCTCGAACACACATCGCTCGAGCTCATCAGCAAATTGCTTAGATTCGTCCACTAATGCTGTCTTTTCTTCCTCTGACAACTCTTCCAGAGATTTCTGGATTTGGGTGATCTCACCACTCTCGTTAGTCAAGCGTACATGCGGATATCTGAAAAATATGTCCCGGAATAGTTCCTCCAACTTCGTCAAGCAGTATTTCCGTGTTGGATCGTCGACAGGGTCTCGAGCATCAGATTTCTTCCTCTTGGGAGGGGGCGTATTTGTGGCGCGATTGCTTTTGCGTTTCAAGGCGTTACTAGGGGGTGGAGAGCCACTTGATTTTTTTATTCGGTGGGAACGTGATTTTGCGCCATCGGACATTTCAGAGTCAGATTCCGATGAATAAGACAGACGACGCGTTCGCTAAGAAAAGGTCAGCATCCGAAGATGAGAGATAAGGGGACGAGAACGCACCTTGCCAGTACCTTTGCCCTTGATTTTCGGTGACTCCACTACATATTCATCTTCACTGCCTTCATCATCGACTTCGGATTCCGAAGGAGGGGGTTCAACGGGACTGTCTCGTCTGATTCTTTTCGTGGCTGGTTCCTTCTTCGATGCGGACGTACGTTCTGTCTTGACAGGCTTCTCGAGAGCTTCCTCTCCCTCCCAGGTCACTGAAACGCATAGAAAATGTCAGGACAACTTCACAAACAACGCATGATAACAAAGGAAGTAAAAAGGAAATTGTGCCGAATCGGTGATAAAATGATGTTATCTGTCTATAAGTCGCGGCAATAATCTGTGACTCTTGCAGAGCAAACAGCCTCACAGGGTAACTCAGGAGGATGGGAACATTCAAAGTTACCGGACCTTGAGGTTTACTCTACGAGTCTTCCGGGCAGAGACACAGGAATGAAAGTCGTTACTGACAGACAGACGACACCAATGACCGGGAAAAACGAAAATTACATAAATATGTATTCTCCACGACTACAAACCTCGTGGAGGACACCAAAGCTAACGAGGTACTTGGAATGGACCGAGCGTACTCACTAGTGGTTCGAAGGCCCGTTGTCATAGTACAAGAGGGACAAATATAGACATCTGGTTGAGAACGAATAATAAGCTAAGTGTGAGAGGAGAAGGTCGTACGACACTCACTGATATCGTCTGCATCTTCTTCCTTCAAATCAATGCAACGGAAGTGGTACCTTTGTTGGTGAGGTGAGTGATGTTGGCGTGAAATAGGTGATTGGAGACTCACCAAGTTCTACATTCTCCACACTGAACCATCGGAGACCCATCATCAGCCTTCTTGCACAAACAGTATACGGCAGGCGCAGATCGAGACGACTTTTTCTGCGTAGACGATATCGTGATCTTACCAGAAGTTTTTGCCGGGGTTTTCGCACCCTTGGCCTTCATGTTTTCCTTTTCTTCTGGTTGATGTGATTCCGGAGTCGTTTGTAGAGCCTTGCGAGTTTGAGGCTTCAATTTCTGCTGTGGCTTGGCTGGTAAATCTTGTACAACCTTGGACGTAGAAGCCGCCGTAGCAGCTCTCGTTCTCGCGCGAGTGCTCATTGCTTGGACACGGTTGAGAAGGAGAAAACGTGTTTCAGGCTCCGCTCCTAAACCTTGAGTCATGGTCACATGTTCAGGCACTGGGAAATAGCAGAACCAAACATAGAGATTTCAGCTCACAATTGTAACCTGCTACTGACTTTTACAGAAGGTTCACTACTGCCGGAAATCAAGCACCTTTTTGCTGAAACGGAATGATTCCATAAACAAGCATCTTCTTGGATACCACTAATTGTATGCATATGCCCATTTGAAGTGTGCCCCTAAATACACCTGACTAGTTCACAGCGTATATTGTCATGTAATTCTTACATGACTTCAGCGTACCAAAAATGTGGTGATCCGGATATCCCCATGAAAAATATCTTGACCTACCATCTCTTTTTCGGCGATTTCCCAATCGTCATCCAGTAACGTGCCATTGCCATGACACTTCTGAAGACTGGCGTGCCTCTCTGTGACCATCAGAGCTTTCGACATTCTAGTGTCGTACTTTACGTGGATCGACATCTTTGATCGATATAGTATATCCCCAAACAACGCGTCAAGAATTAACATCTTGCTCCAAACTACCGTTCTGTCTTTGTCGACCTCTGCTTTTCAAAGATGGGCCGTCAATGATAGCACTCAAAACTTGTCGAGTCTGTAGCACAAGTCCATTTTTACACGTGAACGTCCCGTCTGGCTGCCCGAGTGTGACCTCAGAGATGGCTTCCAAAGGAAAGTCAGTTACCTCCTGATATGGCTTGATCATGCCGACTCCGCAAGAAGGTTTAGCTGTGACGGCGGAGAGAATATAACCACGATATAGGGTACCTACGCACTGGCTTGAGAGGTGTCACATGCCTGGGGTTGAGACAATGACTATCCGAGGAGGACTCGTGGAGGACACTCCAACGTATGTGGATTGAGTCAAAGATGATCCCGAGATACGTTACTTGGCGGGAGAACCACTTTCTGATGTTGATGTACCGCATGGTCGAATGGATCGCCTGTCACCGAGGACTTTGACAATGTTTACTCTTGATACTTACGACACAATATGCTTTTGTTGGAAGATTTCGGGTGCGTCATAAGTACCCAGTGGTGGTCTCGCTCAAGGATGGACTGGGCAAGGCTTTGGACAAAATCCTGTATTGCGCAACGATGGAAGAACTAGTTGCAGTATTGTACTTGCGCTGGTGGAAGCGCCCTGCAACGCTATCACAGCGCGTAAGCTAAGAAGCGACCCAAAATAACTCAAAGAAGCACGCGAATTGTAGATGTTACAATTAATTCGTCTTCCGACATAAGTATCAATTTCAAATACCTAACACGGAAACTGTTGCCAGACTCAGCGTCGATACTTGTTGCTGGCTTCCGAGTCTTTCCCTTCCCTGCCAGTCACCTGAAAGGGTGCTGGCGATTCCATTTGTCTTGTTAGCACGGTGGGCCTGTCTCTCATCCACAATCTAGGATTTGGATTCAGTATCTTATCATACGACGAACTGCTTCGAGGTTGATTGGCTCTTCGTCTAAACCAGGTGTCATCACTGGCATACCTTTTCAACGACGTTTGCGCCTCAGCGAGATTCATTAGGGACGACTTTGGGCCGAACAGTGCGTGACTATCGCCCAAGGTTCGTTGTCTCCTTTCGTGTTCTTAGAATGGCGGGTGTCCCTGGCCAATTGATCCTTCTATGAGCTTCTGATAGTCAGAGAGATCAGAGTACCAACTAGTATTCTTTTTCTAGATACGTTTACAACTTTTAGCTGCGCCTTTCACAGCGACTTGTACAAGCACAAGTAAAGATACTCCAATCTCTGTCCTTCGGCCGGCAGAATTCTATTCGTTACTTATGGCAGCAGTCGTTTTTCAAAATAGCAAAGTTTCTGTTTCCGGTGTTTCCGGTCCTCTTCAACTCATATCTCGCCAGAGTATTGATTCCAAGGCTCCGCACGCATCGTCCTCTCGTTTACCACAAGCAGGAAACATCTCAGATGCTTCGACCACGACCTCTACTAGTACGGTTACGTCATCTCAACCGACGAAAGCTTTCGGTCGCATACGTTCATCTTTAGAACGGAGCCTCCGTTCCGCGACACGGTCCAAGAAAGCGAAGAGTATACCTACCGATGATTTTTCAACCATTATTTCCGGGCACGTGGAAGACAACGAGAAGGATGTTATTTCTGCGGTTCCACAAAAAGAAAAAGAAAGGACTGGAATGTTTCGAAAACTTGAGCACAAAATCTTTTTTCGTCGAACTGGACGTGAAAACCCATCCTCGCTGCCGCCAATTCTTTCAGAGAAGGATCTTGCCGAAAAAATGCAATTGGCAGGCTTCACGAGTCTTTTCACGCCGTCCCTGTGCCAGGAGTCAATGTCATCCCCCTCTCTTGACATTTCTTCTCAAGCCATCACTTCTCCAAAATCACGCTACTCAAATAGCGAGATACACGCGACACAAACTCGAGATCATATACGACAGCAGAGTATCCAGCCTTCGTTTAGTACATCAAGTCCAGCACCGCGTCTTGAAGCGCCCGGACAGATGACCGCTTGTGCCAATCAAACTCCTGTATCGCGTCACAGGTCGATGAAGTCTGCACAGCTTGCGGTACCGTCAGCTCCTCATTCTCCTGATCAAGGTAGCAATGACGATAGTGGGAGTCAATCGCCAGAGACTCCAACACCAACAAGGGGAGCTCACGATATATCCAGTCCTCCTATTATTCCCACCCCTATGTCAACCTCAGGCCAGCAGCCCAGCCATATATCATTGCGAAGGGGTAGTGTAAGCTCGAGTCATCTTCCTCTCAGCACCTCACCTGCAAGACTCATTGAGCCTCAAGCCTCGAGTCCTGTCCGCACTACTCAAGTTGTGATACCCCAAGGTTTATCCTTGACTTCCGCTTCTTATTTGCCAATGACCCCTTCCATTCGGCCTTGCAGTCCTCGACCACCCTCGGTTAACGAGGACACAAATCGGTTTTACATTGACATGTCCAGACAGGTCTCTGCAGAAGCAAAACGACACTTCTCAATTGACTCTCCCAAACGCGCAAGTAGAGATACAACACAATCTCCGCCAGAATCTCTTTCTCTCTCGCCTCGCCCGAGGACGGTCTCGCCAGGTCAACAGCTGTATATGCAGAACGAGTGTCTTAGCGTCTCACCAGCATTGTTGCCTACTTCTTTCAGTCCCGAGTATCGGGAACTCATCCGTACTGCAAGTTCAATGCTATGTAAAGAGGTCGTCAAAATTCCGCCCTATATGGGTAAGACCGAGTCAGGTGTAAAGGACTGGGAAGAGGTACAAGTCCGTACACGCGCACTTGCCAGAGCGGAACGGATGTGGGAGGGAAAAGAGGGTAATGCGGGAGGTACATCGAGTAACCTCCCTTCGCCGGGGGGAAGTGGTATCAGTGCAAGCGCAGAGGAGAGGGAAAGACGCATTTTTGCAGAGGCCTTGAGGGACGGATATGTTCTTTGCCAGTAAGTCCTACGTGTTGCTTTGTTGTGTGTTTAGTGGGGTGCGCCCTTACACCTACCTCACTATGTGTTTAGACTTCTGAACAAACTACGTTCGGCATCAGTTGTCAAGCCCGACGCACGCGATGACGGTATTGTTCGAATGTCCAATATCACGGAGTTTTTGGCCGCATGTTCCTCCTTTGGGCTTCCTAGAGAGAACCTTTTCCTCCAGAATGATCTCATAGAAGCCACAGACGAGTCTCTGGCACGAGTCGCGCGCACCATCATCACGCTCGTCAAGTTCACCAATCCTCCTGTCTCTGTCAAGTCAAAGATCTTTCACGGACAGAACAACAGGCCTCCGCCTGTTTTAATACCTTGCCAGCCGGGGACAGCATCCAAGCTAGCATCTGCAACTACTCCGGACTTAGTGAATCAGTCACCTACGCCGACGTCTCTTCGTACGAGACAACCTAAACCGTCGTACAGCCCGAAGAAAACTATAAATAGCGTTTCTCGAGCAGAAGCAGACAGTAGTCCGCCCCAAGTCCCCACTTCAGTGAACCACAATGTTCCACATATAACGCCGCCGCCAAGGTCTCCACCGCACGTTCAGTGTTCCAACAACAAGTGGAATGACGAAGCCGAGTTAGCGTCTTGGGCGAAAGGTGCTACATCTCCGCTTCAGATGTCCCATACGGATTCAACACGAACTTTTACCGAGGACGATTCTGGCGCTGAACCGTATGACCCTAGACAATCTTGTATCTCGTCGACCATGACTGAAACTACCGCAACAACGGAAATATCGAGCATCCTAGACTTTGGACGTTCTTATGGAGCAAACAATAAGTACGGGACTATTCGGACAGTTATCACAGACCTGACATCAGAGGCTCCGTCTATGACTCGCGTGGAGGGAAATAATCTTGCGGAACTTATCCACAAGAAGGGTTTAGAAACGGGAGCCAAAGATTGTCGAGTCAGAAAGCCTAATGAGGTTGCTCTTGTGGACCTGTGCAGGGTAATTGAGGAGGGTCATGATAGTGGTCCAAGCCTAAGCCGAGGCGAAGAATTTTCAGGTTCAAAACAACCCAAGGTGGCGGCGAAACCAGAGAAGGGACAAGGAACTAACCCCAATAATTTCATGGATGTCTTGCAAGCTCAGAGTCCGATTTGCACTCCTAAATCACCGACTCCGGATCAGGCAGAGTGTCCAAAACGGGCGACGCCGATTTCCGTTTCCGGCGTTCCACCACCCCGACAACAAGCTGTCGTAGGTAAGACACGGAACAACGATGAAGACGTATCCCAATCCAACCCTCGCCATCCAAATCATCGCACAAGACAAAGTGTTGATGCTCCCATCTTCGGTCGTGACAACAGCCCCGACGGAACTACTTCCGGCCGAAGAATTATACTACGGCGACACAGTATCAGGCCAAGCATGACGGGAGCTCCGAGGAACGCAGTTCGCTTTTCAGATCATAACTATTCCGTACCTTTTCCTCGAGCTATTCCTGTTGAATCTGGTGGGAGTTCTTCCCATGTCAGTCTGCCAAACACGGAAAAGCGACCTCGTATCATCCCTCGGGGTCGGTTCCAGAGCGATACTAACGACTCAAGCTCACGAAGACGAGTGCGACCTAAATCCCACGATGGACTTGGATCCAGGCCACTACGATCCAGAATCGAGAGCATGGTCAATCTCGGAGTAGGATCCGCCAACGCGAGCGCAAGTGATCTGCTGGCGCGAGGCTCTGAGGACGGTAGTCCAGTTCGTAAGACGCTCATCATCCGAGAGGAGGGGGGACCTGCCGTACACTTTGTAAGTTCACATGAGATGGAGATTCTTATCTGAGCTTAGTGCGTTCTAGCAATTGGGCAACTGCATCGGTCGAGGTCAATTCGGGTCTGTGTACCGAGCCTTGAATCTCAATACGGGTCAGATGGTGGCCGTAAAACGTATTCGGTTGGAGGGACTAAAAGAGAGCGAAATTAGGACTCTGATGAGAGAGGTTGACCTCGTGAAGAGTCTATCTCATCCAAGTATCGTTAAATATGAGGGCATGGTCAGGGATGTTGACACGCTAAGCATAATTCTTGAGTAAGTCGACGCGCCACCCCACTATCATATCAAACGCAACAACTCATCTCTCTCATGTAGATATGCTGAAAGCGGATCTCTTGGACAGACTCTTAAGGCTTTTGGCAAGCTAAACGAACATCTTGTCGCATGCTACGTCGCGAAGATCCTCGAAGGCTTACATTACCTCCATACAAATGATGTTGTACATTGTGACCTCAAAGCTGCTAACATCCTGACTACTAAGACAGGAAATGTCAAGCTTTCTGACTTCGGCGTGTCTCTCAACCTCCGTGCCATGGAACGCGAAATTAAGGACGTTGCAGGGACCCCTAACTGGATGGCCCCTGAAGTCATTGAGTTGAAAGGCCCTTCGCCCAAATCGGATATTTGGTCATTGGCATGCACAATCATTGAGTTACTGACAGGCCGGCCACCTTATGCAGACATCTCAAACAGCATGACAGGTGAGTTTGGCCCCTGTCTACACGCAAACGGAAGCGTCTGAAACTAATTGTCCATCCAGTCATGTACAACATTGTCGAAGACGACATGCCGCCTCTTCCGCCGTGTTCACCTCTCCTTCGAGATTTTCTAACGATGTGCTTCGACAAAAACCCGATGCAGCGACCTAATGCGGAGATGCTCTTTGAACATCCTTGGCTGAAACAGAGTTGGGGAACCCATAAAGTTTGCCCTTCCTTCTCTCTGTCTTCCACTCATATTTTGATTCTCTATTGTACAGGAACTGCGCCCGCAAGATAGTATCCCTTTTTTAAGACGTGTCAGTGCTGAACTACAGAATTTTCGGCATCGGGAAATTTCTGATCCGCTGGACAACGATTCCACTGAGCGAGGTGATTTTCGACGCGGACCGTCACCACTCGGACATCGTGTTCCCAATGTTTCAATTCACTCTCCATGTCATACCGTGGACTCTGAGATTTCTCCGCGAGAGCACCAGTTTGTCAAGACCACATTCAGCAAACGTCAGTATCTACCAACAGGTATCACTACGAGAGTTTTCTAATACATCCCTCTTAGCTATGGTATGCCGAGTGTGTCTACTAAATGTCAAGAAGAATGCCGTTCTATGTGCTCAATGCAGTTTGATCGCACATTTAAAATGCGCGACCAATGCACCTCCAACGTGCGATCTGCGAAGACAACTTCTTTCGTACGCCAAGTATGCGGAGCGGGGGCACGCTACGAACGTACACCTTAATTCGGCAGATGGTGTCTCTCAGGACTCGAAATGTCCTGCGTCGGACGTTTCGTATGTTGCTCGTTCTCGAGCGAACAGCGACACCACCACTCCGACTCCTCAGTCACCGATACCCTCTCAGCCTCCAACCACTTACAAATTTATGGGGTTCAAACGACGTTCTCGGCAGAGTCTATCGCCGGAGCCAACTTCGCCTTCCACGTTATTATCGCCGCCTTCCGTGGCTGCGATCAAACCAAAGGATGAGGTGCCACGCCAACATATAGTGCAAGTTCTGAATCTATCTGCTCAAGATCGACCTCATTCGCTTTCAAGCAACAACACAGACCCTAATAGCCTCCGAAGCGCCGCAAGACCTGTTGAGAGCTTGTCCAGTCGCCACGGGGCGAGATCAGCCACCAGTTCTGAAGTCGGCACACGCAAATCAGAGCATTCTGATGCAGCTAGGAGATCACAGTTGACTGCGAAGTCACTTACCGATAAGGCGACCGAATGCGAAGAGTCTCCGGGCTGCTCTGTACAGTAGGATGACCTATTCACTTATTGTTTTTTATATACCTTGAACATTTGCTATACCACGCATGTTTTGTCTTCTAGTCCACATATTAAGGTGTCCATGGATGGGACAATCAAAGTAGATGTGATCTATAGAGAGTGCAAAGAGTGAATGTGAAATTATGCAAACGGTCATCGATCAGATCTCAGAGACAATCCTTCAATTGGTTGTGTGACATATGTTTTTTGGAAACCATAAAATCACTTGTTTGCCCCAGAGAATCGTGACAACTACGTAGAAAGCCTTCCATTGCCCAAAGAGACGTCGAGAAAGGCTCACTCACAGTCCCATTCTGACATTGGCTCACTCGATTGGAGTCAGGAAGACCGATCTGGAAACATGGAGTCGTACCTCGTTGAATGCTCCGGCGAGGTGTGGATAGAGCACTACATCGGCAAATTCTTCCCACAAGACTACACTCTTCATTCTATCAAAAAGAAGCTTTTGGAAAAGAAAACTCTGACACCATCGGGATGGCGGCAGCTGCAACAGGCGCTTGAGGCCGGTGAAAATGAAGACGAGACTTACGGGAAGCTTGTCATTATCGCAGATGCCATTTGTCAGGCAGCCTTCGACACAGACCCTATGGTCGAACAAAAACACTATTTACAGTCAACTGGTCAACAAACCACCGCTTCTGAAGTTCCTGAAGACATCTTTAAACCGGATTTCACCGTTTGTGCTGTACCATCCTCTACGACAACCTGATACGCAAGGGCATATGCAAAAATACATCGGAAGTGGCCTCGATTGGCGAGGTCAAACTCCAATGTTCACCAGCCAAAGTCGAAGATGCATGTGCTCTGTTATCATCCGCCTCCAGAGATATTCAGCTTAATTTTGACTTAGAATGAATTTAAAATCATTGGAAGTGCCACCCAGATCATGTATAACGATCCTTGTAGACGTTGGCTGAACGGATTCACGATCGAAGGTTACTCGATGCGATTGTGGCACTTTGACCGAAGCCATGTTGGCAAGTCAAAACCATTTGACATTCACAAGGTGCAATTTGTTCAATCTTCATTCCTAGGCTAATCATATACATGCAGAAACCAGACTTGTTGATTCAATTTCTTTTCTATGTGTTGTTTTCTGAGCCCGAACAACTTGGCTATGATCCGACCGTTCAACGCCGACATGGCGACGACGATGAGGAGACTATCGCCTATGTATATACGGTCGATGGGACCTCCTATCTTACAGAGGGACCTCCGATATCAGAAGATGCAGCATCCAGCATCACTTCTCGAGCCACCCGGGTTTGGCGCGTCCGAGAGATACTTGGGACTGTTGACGGCACCGAGAAACTGAGCGACGATGTGTACGTATTGAAGGATTGTTGGCTGTATAGTGACGCCAAATTGGAAAGCGAGATCAAAAAGGACATGTTTAATCGTCTCGAGCAAATTGATCAGGACAAGCATACAAGTCATGCGGAAGATGCCAAACCATATTTTTTGAACATCAGGCAGGATTGGCGTGTCACGTTTGGAGGGTTGTTGGACACTACTTTTGTGCGTCATTCGGATGTTGCCAGGGGAATTTTCACCCGTGTACGACAGTCCGTTTCCCAGAATGTAACTCCGGGTACCCAGCGCCATATGGTCCAAGTTGATAAGCTGCGTCTATCGGCTCCTATTCCTGCACCCATGCTCCAGCTCCATTCACGTGTCCATGTTCGGACAGTTTTTGAGGAGCTTTGTGTCTCAGTTTACGAAATAGAAGACTATGGAACATTTATTCGTGCTTTACGGGGTATTGTTAAAGGTATAGTGCAACTGATTCTTCTTTACCTATGATTGAGGCTTATCGAAGATTTAGCACTTGGGTACATGCGTATTGCTGGTTATGTCCACCGTGACGTTAGCGCTGGAAATTGCCTGTGGCATGCTGCCAGCAGCCAAGGCAAGCTGTCAGATATTGAGTATGCAAAGCATATAACTGACTTGACTGGACATGACCCTCGAACAGTTTGTTTTCCTACTTTGTGCCACAGTGTTTTATGCTCATTCCTCAACAGGGAACTCCAGATTTCATGGCTGTTGAATACCAACTTCAATCGCATTTATTCCTTCCGGATTCAGATGAAGAAAGCATGATCGACTCGGATCACGATGAATTCACGGAAGAATCCAGAGGCGAAACCAGTACAAATTCCAGGGATGAATCGAGTCAAGAATCTAGAGACAACGCCACCAAAAAGAGATTCTTCTCATTTAATTTCTATCATGATCTTGAATCGGTATATTGGGTCTACCTTTGGTTTCTGCACAATCGTCTGTCCAAAAACTGGTCACCGACTTGTCACCTGACTCGGAAGCCATGGCCAACCTAGAAGGCGAGAAAAGTCAACTCTTTGGTTGGGGTATAGATGGAAACAACAATCGGATCTCCATCATGCTTCCTGGTGGATTTCTTGAAGACGTCATCGAGACACTGCTGGACACCTATGGCAAATTCAAGTACCTTACCCGTGCCGCCGACTTTTCTCAGACATTGATCAAAGCCTATAGAGCTATGAGGCTACAGACCTTGTCGAGGTGAATGGTGTCGCACACTGGAACGACAGGGAATTCCAAGACGAGCCCTATGACGAGTTGACAAGCTTATTTGGTAGAATCCTTTCCTACATGAACAAAATGCGCGACGACTTCCCGGTCATGGTTAATCTTCCCACTAAAATCAGCCTACCACAATTGTCGAGAAATACAAGGAAGTCTGGGGATCTTGGTGAGGAGAATGAATGAATGAATGAATTTGATTTTAACCGCCGGCAAGCCACAATGCTGGGGCTAAGAAGCGGGGGTAAAGTAATGTATGTACTCTACTCCAGTAATGTAGAATGTTGACCATCTTGCCAGAGGCGGCGTTCGTGTGTAGTGTCTTTTGGTATTGGAACTTTCCTCGCAGACTTTTGGGTGACTTATAAATGGGCGGGGTCACAGCGCGGATTACTTTCAGTGAGAACATGGGTGTTGGGTTCGGATTCCTCTGTACTTGCTGTGTATTCGCGTGCGCGGGTTGTCTCGACCACCTGCGGTGTGTGTGCCTCGCCGTGCCTCCTCTATCCTTGTACCTTGATTCCCAGTCCTGGGCTCTGTTTTCCTCCTCCTTTCGTCCTTATCCTCCCTGCGCGCTCTCTCCCCTCACTCCTTCCCTGCCTACTGGTCCTCCTCCCTTTCCGCCTCCATCCTTGCCCACCATCTTTCCTCCTCTTCATCGTTCTCGTCGTTTTCTTCTGGCGTTCTTGGTGAGGAGACTGTATACAAAGATACCCTGGTGATGGAGATGGATATATCACATGGCGAATCGTCGTCGAAACTCCAAGAAAAGTTTGTTGTATTGTCTACAGAGGTTGGCTCCTATACTGACATTCAGTACAAAATAGGAAGACATCAAAGGCAGGCAGTGTGTCGAAGAAGAAAAGGAAAGCGAGGGAAGCCGATGAGGAGATTGGGTGATGAGGATTCGGGTGGAGATGATCGAGGCATCACGTGACAAACCTTCGGCATCAAAATATCAATGAAAGCGCCAGAAAACGACAGATGAACGCAAGGGCGGATCAAAGATAAAGGCAAGGCAAGGCAAGTCGATGAGTTTGATGGCAATTCGACGACGGACATGATAGAGACATTACATGACAAACCTTCAACTTCGAAATCTAAACGAAAGCGCCAGAAAACAACAGAAGAGCGCAAGGGCAAGAATAATTTAGCTTCTCAACTGAATTGAAGACACTGTCATGATAGTTTTTTTTTATCTTCTTATACCCATGTTCTGTAGACTTTAGGGGCACTTCTACTGAAAATAGCATCTGGGTGTGGGGGGGGTTAGAGTTGTGGAGGCTCGACCATCACAGCAAGCATTGCTGAAAGTAGATGGGTCCAATCATTGGGATGGCACGATAATGGCAGATAGGACTGGGATTTCAACGTGCGAAGTAGTATGTATTGGAGAGAGATTGCGGTACGCGGATGGTACGAGGAATGAGCACGAGGGCTGTGCGGCAAGGAGGGCGGATCATGGACGGATTGGGAAAAAACTATACAGTTTTAGTATGGATAAATTGGATCAGCCGATCTTACATACCTCAGTCGTTTATATACCGACTGAGGTATGTCAAGTATTACTTATGAAACCGAATTGACTGACTTACTCATAATTACTAGTCTCTGTGTTTAACAGGTACCTAGATTAATACAAGTCATTTATATACCGACTGAGTCTCTGTGTTTAACAGGTTATGGGCCCCGTGCCACTCAGTGAAACAACACCGAAAATTTTTTTCTGACCCACTGGAACTGACACTGAACCACCGAAACCCGACTTTGTGCCAGAATGTCTCAGAACCCCCCTTTATTTCTCCTCCCAGCAGACGAGAAGTTTGATGGGTCGAATTGGCCCATTTTTAAGACCACAATCACCGAAGCTGCACGCAGGCATGGCCTACTTGGGTACCTTGATGGTACGATCCCCAATCCAGACAACCCTGGGTCTAAGATTCCCCCGTGGCCACAACATGGTGGGGCGCCACCAAGCCCACGGCAGAGGAGTGGATCCAACGTGATGCATTCGTGCGGAGTATGGTAACCCTGAACGTCCTGAACCTGATAGGTGCTGGGGTAAAATTAGACGGGTCTGCAGCAGATGCATGGTCATCCCTAGTGACTCTGCATGAGGCAAAGTTGGACCTGGCCCTTATCCACGCAGAGGAAGAGCTCGCCTTGATCAAGTACATGGACGGGTCCAGCATTGAAGCACACTTCAAGGCCCTGCACACCGCTTGGTCAAAGGCAAACGACCAGGGTGCTGGGATCGAGGATAAACAGTTCTGCACATACATGATCAAGTCGATGCCGTCTTCTTGGGCAGCCGTAACTGGCTCGCTGCTCAATGAGAAAACCTCAGCCGATGTGATAGTCCGACTGACGACTCATGCCCTCCTGCTGTACGGCACTTCAGCGGTTGCACCCGCGAAATCAGCACAAGCCTTGGTGGCACAAACCAGTCGAAATGCTAGGGACAGGGGCATCTGTTCCAACCCTGTATGTGGCCGAATTGGCCACACCATCGAGAAGTGTTTTAAGAAGGGCGAAGGTATGGAGGGCCAGTACCTCGAATGGTGGAAGAAAGGTCGAAGAGGGAGCTCTTCTGGCACAGCGCCACAGGTTGTTGCCACTGCACAGCCCACCGCCATACCTCAGGCCAACTCCACAGTGATGTCGGCTACTAATGATGCGTCCAGCCCTCGGTGCCTCGCCTTCTTGGCCCTGATGACCAGCAGCATGCCCGATTGAATCACGTATGCCAACTCCGCAGCGAGCTGCCATTTTTTAACTGACCGAGAGGATTTTATCTTGTATGGGCCGCCTGATGATTTGTGTAGGATGGGTATTGCCGTGAAGGGATCTTTCGACATACTTGGCTGTGGCACAGTTAGGAAGTGGGTCAGATTTGTGGGGGAGACGATCGAGCTCACCTTTGACAATGCTTTCCATGCTCCTGACCTGGACCACAACTTAGTGTCCATTGGCTCACTAGTTCACAAGGGCGTGAAGCTCGGAATTGACAGTAATGGCACTACCTTGCATGCTCCTGATGGCCGACCATTCCTGAGGTGCCCGATGGCGGGTACCATGTTTGTAGTTGAGTTTGTTACTCTGCTACCCATGGCACTTGTCACTCGGTTGCTGAACCGCCCTACTGGGCTCGAGACTTGGCACCGCCATTTGGGTCACATTGGCGAGTCCATGCTTTGCAAAATGATCTGCGAAGGCACAGTCAACGGCTTGTGGGTCACTGATATGTTGATGATCGGCAAGTGCGAGGATTGTATCATGGGGAAGCCATCACACCGTCCCTTTGACTCTGTTGTAATGCCTGAGTCCACGCCATATGAGAGGGTTGCCTTTGATCTTTGGGGCCCTGCACGTGTCCAGACAATTGGTGGGAAGACTTTGATGCTTGTTGCCACTGACCATGCTGGTGCCGACTGTGAGGTCTGGTTCCTTGCTAGCAAAATGAAGGAGGCTACCGCAGCGTTCCTGGAGGCTTTTGACGCAAGGGTTGAGACGCAGTATGGCTTGAGAGTCAAATGTGTGTGCACTGATGGCAGGAGAGAATTCGAGAACGACTTATGGGAGGCTTACTGCTGAAAGCACGGAATTTGCCACAAGACCATGCCACCGCACTCATCCTCCGCAAATGGTGTAGTAGAACGCCGCAACAGGACAATACTCGACCTTGCATGTAGCATGCTACATGACTCTCGCCTGCCTGCATACTACTGGGGTGAAGCCGCATCGACAGCGGTCCACATATTGGATGTTGTTCCCAGTGCCAGGCACCCAGGAAAGACGCCTTGCGAGATCTGGACTGGGAGGAAGCCCAATGTATCATATCTTTGCCCATTTGGCTGTACAGCGTACGCAAAAGTTCCGCATGAGGATGGTGGCAGTAAGCTGGATGCCTGGTCGGTGCGCTGCATCCTCATTGGTTACTTCGGTGTGGGTGATTACAAGTTACTTGAACGCCCCACTGGGAGGATGTTCCACTCCCAAGACGTTATTTTCGAGGAAGGGCCTGCACATTGCACCCTCCCTGATGACAGAGCCGGTGTTGCTGCCAACCTGTATGAGGTCCTCGATGCCGTGCCTGCTGACCCTGACCCTGACCCTGTATCTGCCGACGCTGGTGCTGCCTTGACCTCACTAATTTCTGCTGCACCTGTCCCCACTAGTCTGGGAGCTGCCAATGCCTTGACTACGCCATTTGCCATTCCTGAGCCACGCCGATCAGCCCATCTAGCTGCCAGAGTGCCTCGCGAGGACCTGATTGCTGTCAAACGTGATGACCTGGAGAGCGAAGAGGAAACTTATGCGAGTATGCCGGGTGCATTATCCTCCCACACTCGACTCTGATGATACTTGGGTTCTGAAGTCATATTTGGAGGCTATGCATCGCCCCAACCTCTGGTGTGAACCAATGGACCAGGAGATGGTGAGGATGTGTGAGCGCAAGGTGTGGCGACTCGTGGAGAGACCGGACAGTGCGAGGACAATGAAAAACCATTGGGTTTTTGCACTCAAGTATGGCGTCAATGGCAAGGTGGCGGGATGGAAAGCCAGGCTCGTCGCAAAGGGTTTTTCCCAGATTCCCGGCGTTGATTATTTTGCGACCTATGCCTTGGTCGTGAAGTACGAGTCTCTGTATATGAACCTTGCTGTGGGCATGGTCCTAGACTATGAAATCTGGCAGGTCAATTACACGAGCGCTTACCTCAACGCACCCACGCAGGTCCCAATTCTGATGGAGCAACTGGAGGAGTATGTAGTGAAGGCAGGGGATGTGTATAAGGTTGACGTGAACAAGGGTGAATGGGTCCAGAGGAGTATCGAGGCAGAGGTGGATGCAACAGAAAGCGGAAAAGACTTAGTCTCACTCCTGGATAAGGCATTATATGGAACTATGGATGGTGCTAGAAACTGGTGGTGTACTTTGGATGAGGAAATGAAGAGGTTGGGGTACAGACGTTCAGAGGCAGACCAGGCAGTGAGATCGAGGAACAGAAATGGGGAAAAGACGGTCACTAGCACATACACAGATGACACATCCGGGATGTCATCGTTGAGGGCAGAGGCAGAGAAAGCACGAAAGGAACTTAGGCAAAAGTATGAAATCAAGGACCTTGGCGATATCAAGTTTGTATTGGGCATAAGAATTACGCGTGACCGAGGAAACTGACTGTCACGACCCCACCATCTCCAGACCTCCTTACGCAGCCCTGGCCGCCCCAACACACACCTCCCCCGCACCCCTTGCACACCTCCGGGACTGCCAACAACCTCCCAATGCTGCACCGGCAACACCCACGGCCATCTCCAAACAGATCCCCGGCCATCACTGAACCCCGGCATCTCGGCCAACACGTCACCCCAAGGCTTCCCTGTCACCAGACACAACCGGACCCCCGGCATCCTGGCCATCACATAATGTTCCGCAACATTCCTCCCACGAACCGTCGGCACGTCACAATGCCACCCGCTTCTGTGGCGCTGAGGAACACCACCATTACACAGCACGGCCGCCGACCCGCCCGACACAAGCCTGCCGTAACCCGCGCCAGCACGCCCCGACCACTATCACGACCCCGGAGCTGGGAACCAGTCCGGGAACTTAGCCGGAGGAATCAGATGTCCCGGTCCTGGCTAGAATCCTACTCGGGACTTAACGGAAGGGTAGTACATAAACTGTAGGATAGCATACGAGTCGGGTAGTCTTGATATTAACCGTAGTTCTCCGTATTTCTGTGTCTCTGTCTCTGCCTCTGTCTCTATCTCAATCTCAATCTATTCTCTTGCTTCCCTCTCTCTCCGTTTTCATCTCCCATCTCTCGTCTCTTGTCTCTCGTCTCTGTGCCTCGTTCCGTTTTGTGACTCATTTCTCCTTTCCGTTTTCTCTCTCCGTTTCCTTACCTGTCCTCCCTGCTTCCGTACTCCCTTACCTGGAGCACTTCCTACTTCGCGCGCGTTATGACTCGTACCCCGGAGCGTCCGGACTTCCCCCGGACCACTCGTAGCTGTACCCAGAGCTTCTGCAAAGCCCCGGACCGTACTTAGCCTCCCAAGCTCGCCTAGTAAGGACTCGCCAGTGTAGCTGAGCCCCCGTCGTCAGCGGGACCTGACATAATATCAAGACTCTACCTTACCCCATACTCGATGGCTACGTACACCTACGCCTACAC
>QGOB01001317.1:0-28208 GCA_003313055.1 Termitomyces sp. MG145 | reverse complement strand
CCCACCACCACCACTTGTTCTGCTTTGGGTGCGGCCAACCTGTACCGGAAGAATGTCTGGAAGCTCCATAGTCTCTCAGATGCCTTCGTGTCTGACCAGGGTCCTCAGTTTATAGCAGAATTCACCAGGGAACTATACTGCCTGCTAGGGATCAAACTCCAAGCCTCTACAGCATATCACCCTCAATCGGATGGTCAGACCAAGTGGGTCAACCAGGAGTTGGAACAGTATCTCCAGATCTTCTGCAGTAAGCGACAGGATGACTGGGACAAACTCCTTCCAGATGCAGAGTTCCAGTACAACAATCATGTACACTCTGCAACGCAGGCCACCCCCTTCATGCTGGACACTGGACGCAACCCTCGCATGGGCTTTGAGCCCCGCCAGTGCCTTTCCCAGAACAAGTCAGTGACGGAGTTTGTGGATCACATGAAGGAGGCACAGGAGGAGGCCAGAGCAGCATTAGCCAAGGCCAAGGATGACATGGCCAGGTACTACAACCAATGCCAAACTCCAGCACCAGAATACCAAACAGGGGATAAGGTCTATCTTGACGTGGAGGACATCCAGACCACGCGCCCGTCCAAAAAGCTCTCCCACAAGTTCCTTGGCCCATATACAGTACAGCGTGCAGTGGGGCGTCTGGCTTATCGCCTGTGCCTGCCCTATTCAATGCGGAACATCCATCCAGTCTTCCATGTAGTCAAGCTCCATCCCACTGTCACTGACCCAATTCCAGGGCGCTGGACAGCTTCTCCACCACCACCAGTCATTGTGGATGATGAGGAGCACTATGAGGTAGAGGCAATCTTGGACAGTCGCATGTTTCGCCACAAGCTTCAGTACCGAGTGAAGTGGAAGGGCTATGGTTATGAGGATGCATCTTGGGAGTCAGCTGAGAATGTCCAGGCACCACTGCGGGTGAAGGAATTCTATGAGCGGCATCCAGGCGCCCCTAAGAGCATCTGGGGCCTGTATACACTTTCTCCAGCACTTTTCCAGTCTGTTTGGCCTTGCCACCGTCCAGTGCATCAAGAGGCTGCACCCTAGAGGGGGGGTGATGTAAGGGGACAACCCCTAGAGACCATCCTTTCCTTTTCCTATTCTTTTTCCCCTTCCTTTTCCCTTCTGTTTCTCTTTAGATACTATCTGTACATATTGTGTCCACATTTCTGATCACCTGACCTTGCTCTCAAGGTCATCTGATCCCTTCCTGGTCATCTGACCTCTCCAGACCACCTGACATTGCCAGAGTCACCTGATGGTCATTACCAATCCATTCTCTGGCAATGTCCGAGTTTTTATCTTTTTATTCCCACAGTATTTTTTTCAGTAGCTTCTGTGTATTATATAGTTGATTCCCACGCTTCCAGGGCCCCAGAAGCGTCTACAGCCTGGCATAGGGATTCCTCAGACTTATTCTCTTTGGATATCCCTCTGCCAGGTGAGTAGCTAGCTCCTGTACACTGTAGCCACTTGCTAATACATCTTTGGATATCCCTCTGCCAGCTGTGTGACTTCCACAGCTCTCTGAGGTTGCCCTTACAGAAGGTGGCAGGGCTATTGGTCAAACCAAAGAACATTACCAGGGGTTTGAAAAGTCCACGATTGGTCCAGAACGCTGCCTTCCACTCATCACCTTCTTTGATGCGCACATTGTTGTAGCCCCAGCGGACATCCAACTTGGTGAAGTAACGTGCGCCTCGGAGATTGTTAATAAGCTCGGAGATGAGTGGCAGTGGGTAGCAATTCTTGACTGTCATCACATTCAGGATACAATAATCCTGAACCAGATGTAGAGACCCATCCTTCTTCTTGATGAAGAAGACTGGGGAGGCCATGGGTGACTTCGAGGGGTGGATCTGCCCAGAGTCAAGGTTCTCCTGTAGGAAGGCGTCTAACTCGTCCTGCTCTCGAGGGGCTAGCAGGTAGACCTTGCAGCTAGAGGGTTCAGCCTCTGGGAGAAGCTCAATTGCATGGTTCCATTGCTTATGCCCTAGGAGCGAGTTGAAGGATGCCTTGGAAAACACGTCCTCAAAGTTGCGCAGGTGAAGGGGGATGACGCTACCCGATGACTTGGGCTGAGAGTTGGCTGCAAATGCCTGGGCCAACTGCTGAGAGGTGGTCTGGCTGGCCCGGATCTTGGCTTTGGTTGGAGGCGGTCTTAATGTGGTAGCGTATATCCGGTCACCTACTTCAATAGCCTTGTCCGGAGACTTGGGGTCAGGAGCGCTGGCAAATTCACCCTCTCTTCCATCTTGCAACTGGGATCCACATCCTACACCTCAGACGTCCTCATAGAGGGCCTCTCTATGAGGGAACGCCAGAGAGGGAGGGTCCAGAAGGTCAATATCGGAAAAGGGAAGGTGCCCCGCACGACAAATGCGGATAGCAGCACACTCCTGGACCTTAGTTCGGCGCTCAGCTCGTGCTTCTTCTGAACAGGTGGAGCAGCACCGACATCAGCTCATCTTTACCTCTCCCTTGGACCAATCAATCTTGGGGTTGTGCTCACAAAGCCAAGTGAACCCCAGGATCATGTCCTGCTTTCCCAAACTCATGACCACAAAGACAGCACGTTCAGCATGTGCACGATAGCATAGCACTAGGTCTACAACAAAGCGGATAGACTCAGCTTCAGTACGAGTGCCATCTATGTTGTACATGGGAATGGGATGAGTGAGAGGTCGAGTGGTGAGACTGTGTTGCTCCACATATGCCGCATCGATGAACATTCCCATGGCTCCACTGTCAAGTAGGGCAGAGACATGACATATCTGTTGGGTGTCCGTCGTTTCCACTTCTATGTTGAGGTGCAGGGTGTTGGAAGATGGTGTGGCAGCCATGATGTATCGACGAGGAAGACAACACTCCCAGGCTGGGATACGACAACGAGATGTGGAGGAATGGAGGGGGACTCCAGCCAAATCCTCAGCTGGAGGGGTATCTTGTACGGCGGAAAGGATGCTCTCAGTTTCAGGTTCAGTCGTAGAACTACTAGCAGATGTATTGGCAAATTCTACAGACAGACAGGAGAACCGATTAACATTGAGTGCATACAACTCATCCGTCACTCCATTAAAAATCCTCTTCTGCTTTGAGAGAAAGGGCATTGCCAACCGCCAGCTCCTCAGAGACAGTCTCCAGCACGGCAGTATCTGGTAAGGGTGCACCGATGGCATCCTTAGCGGCGAGCAGCTGCATCAGGAGCTCCTCTTGCTCTACTGGCAACAGATAGTGAACCTCCAAACCCTGAGGGCAGTAGTGTGCGAAGTGGCCAGGCTTTCCACAGCAGCAACAGAGCAGAGGGGTGAATGAACACTGACGGGAGGCATTGATGTCCATTGGGATGCCTGCAGGCAAGGAGCGAGGGGCAAGAGGAACAGGTCAGACTGCTGGGAGTGGATGAGGAGCGGGATGGGTTGCGGACGTCGTAGGGAGGTGAGGGCGAAAGGACATCGCTGGGCGAGACTGAGAGTAGAGGCGGCGTAACTCGCGTTTCAGCTCCATGAGCTGCCACTGGTCTCGAGCTACCTTGAACCAGGATTTGATGTGCTGTTCACTGGGTCGACCTTCAGCCAGATTATTGATTTGGTCAATGAGAGTGGGGTGAAGGCCATCCCGGAAGGTAAGACAAAGCTGGAGACCATCTGGGTACCCAGCCTGCTCAACAAGTGCCCTAAAAGAGTCAATATACTCATCCAGCGTGCGCTTCCCTTGACCATACTGGTCTTGGTCTTGCAGAAAAAGTGCTGCAGTCTTTGCCAGGTCCAGAGGAAAGAACTCTGTGCAGAAATTGGCCTCGAAGGATGCCCAATCCACAAAGCTGCTTATTCCATCAGGGTGTCAGAAAACTCGTAGCGCATAGGTCGATGCATGACCAGTCTTCATGTAGGAGAGCACCCAGGTGATCTTCAGCGTGTCGGAGGTGAAAGCGTTGCTGGCAAGCTGGATGTAGGTGATGCAGGATTGCAGGAAACGTTTGCCTGTGGTGTGACTACCATCATAGGCATCTGGGAGTGCAGGTCGTGGAATTTTGGTGAGCGAGGGGGAGGAAACGACGCGATGAGGTAGCAAGGGTCCCGCTGGAGGCGTGGGCATTGTAGGAACTGAAGGGGATAGTGGGGGAAGGCGTTCTACAAGCGCTTGAAGAGATTGAGCGATGGTGTCTGTGGTTTGGCGCAGTCCGACAAATTCTGTGGTGTGATGGGTGAGAGAGTCTTGGGTGGCCTGCACCTGGGCTTCTAGAGCAAGCAGTTGGTTCCAGGCCTCGTCCTGGGGGCTAGAGATGCCCGAGGAATTGGCTGGAGGGACTGGTTGGGTCATAGGGGCACACCAGGGCAGTAGACAGTAAGGTGGGGGAGCTAACAGGCAGGAGTGGGACCCTGGAGGCAGAAAAGAGGCAGACAGGGGAGCACAACTGCTTGAGTAATCCCAGACTAGTTAAAGGAGACTTGTTCTGCTGTAAGGGCAACCTCAGAGAGCTGTGGAACTCACACAACTGGCAGAGGGATATCCAAAGTATATTCAGTACTGTACAGTGTCTAAGAACATAACTACTCACCTGGCAGAGGGATATCCAAAGAGAACAAGTCTGAGGAATCCCTATGCCAGAGTGGACGCTTCTGGGGTCTCAGCAGTGTGGGAGCCAATTGTACAGTACACATAAGCCACTGGAAAATGATATAATGTATGGAAAAACTAAAAGGGGTAAAAACTCGGACATTGCCATAGAACCAATTGGTAAGGACCATCAGGTGACTCTGGCACATCAGGTGATCAAAAATGCAAACAGAATGAAAGGAACAGAAGGGAAAAGGATAGGGAGAAAGGATAGGAAGGGAAAGGGAAGTGGATGCAAATGGGGGGTCCCCTGACATGGACCCTCTGCAACTCTGCCCACGCCTTGTCCAACTCCCGTCGCACCGTGTCTTGCTCCCCCTGGACATCCTGCAACTCCATGTCCCTCCAGGTGATCTCCTCCATCAAGGCCTCTGTCCATTGACGCATCGCCACCTCCACCACCGAGACCTTGTGAGTGACTGGAGAAGCAGGGCCCAAAAGTCTGCTTGTCTGTGGAGAATACATGTGTGCTCCGGGGGGACCTGCCTCAGGGGAAGGAGACCTTCACAAATGCTTGGGGGGCCAATCTGCCGGGGAGGACGCCTGCCACTTGCCTGAACCAGTCCCCGACACCCTCTGTGCTCCCCGCGGTGGCCCCACTTTCACCACAGCCCCAGATCCTTCACCGCTGCCCCCTGACTCCCGACAGGCCCCCCACACATGCCCAGACCTTGCCTCGGACTTGGAGATTACCGCCATCTGCGCCAGGACCCACCCCGCATCCCACCCCTGCTCCTCCACAATGCAAGTTGCCTTCCAGAGCTGCGACACCAAACACCTTTTGTGATGGGTGTGACAGGCCTCGCACATGGACGAGTCCCGCCGCGACCCTGCCTCCAGGGGCATGAACATGCACAAATCTCCTCGGCGAGCACAGAAGGTGCACTGCAGACAACTCCAGGCTCAGACTAGGGATTCTCGGACTAGGGAAGATACTTACTGGGCTACGTGCCTGGCACCATGCCAGTGTCAGAGAACCTCGGACCCGGGCCAATGCCCCCGCTACCTGATCCTGCGTTGTGGCCTCCTGCAGTACATGCTGGCCAAGGGGGACGCCCAAAAGGACCCGGGAGGCCGGCCACAATGCCATTCCCTCTGGACAAGTGGGGACCTGTCTGGACGGGCCATCCCCCGGAGTTTGCATTGATACCTCTAGACCTGAGTTAGCCCCAGATGCCGGAAGGGTACAACACTTACGTTGACGGAGCATGACTGACAGTTCACGCTCATCCCAGAGTCAGTCGTAGGCAGCCTGGCAGGCCTCCTACAACCCCCAGGACAGGACATGGTTATTGTCGGAGGAAGGGGGAGTGAGAGAGCCTGCGGAGGAGTCAGAGGAAGGCATGGAAAAAATGGGGGACTAACCATGGTGAGCCCTCCTTTTTATCCTCCTGGGACAGCTTCTGGATGGCTGCTGCACAACTTTGACATCAATTTCAATGACTTCTGGGTCAGCACTAACTTTGAGTTCAAATTCCCATGGCACTGCCACCATGGCCCCCATCTTGAAGGGTCTCGATGCTGAAGGAGGGGTAATGTCACAACCCCACCAATTCCAGACCCTCATACGCTGCTCCGACCTTGGCACACATCTCCCCTGCACCTTCCACACACCTTTGGGGCCACCAACAACCTCACAAGGCTGCATCAGCAACACCTGTGGCCATCTCCAGACAGACCTCTGGGCATCACCAAACCCCAGCATCTCAGCCAACATGTTACTCCAAGGCTTCCCTGTCACCAGATACATCCAAAACCCCGGCATCCCAGCCATCACATAACATTCCTCCCGCAAACTGTTGGCATGTCACCAGGCCATCTGCTTCTGTGATGTTGACAGGCACCACTACCGCGCACCATGACTGCCAACCCGCCCTATGTGAGGCAGCCGCGGTGATATGACCCAGTCAGCGCTGGCTGCCCAACACCAACAAGTCGAACCAAGCACGTGACCTCAGCATGTGACCGCTACCAACCGACCGCTAATGACACCGACCATTATGGACCTTTCCCTTAACAACCAAGCCAACCTTTGACAATCCAGCCCCCTCTCTATGGCCCCCAACCAGCGGCCGACAAGGATCGATCGTAAAATTATTTTCACTATTTTTCTTTCTCAATCTACTTACAATTTTTATCATATTACTTACAATTTTCCTATTCAATAGCGGCCCCCGACATGTGTTATCACATGCGACCGCTACGCTTACTATCTCTTACTGGTTTCCCCTTTTATTGCCTTACGTACATATAAATACTGCCCTGTCAGTAGCTAAACATCATTGAATCGTACCAGAGTCTAGTCCCCATGTCAGACTACACTTAAGATCTTGTTCACACTCTCACTTCCTTAATGGCTGATTTGGGTTTACCCAGTCCAGTCTCCTTCACTCTCCGCACTCAGCTCAACAGTATTGTTAGACTTAGCACTTGCCGCCTTTGTTACACACCATACAGGTGCCCTCGCTTCGCCTTCGTTAAGCACCATACGGGTGCCCTTGGTTTGCCTTTGTTAATGCTAGCGCTTATGGCTAGCAACTCGTATATTTCTGTTAACTCTTCTTAAATTCCTTAACAACCTTCCGGGTCTTTGCAGATCTCTCAACCCACTGCGATTCAGTAGCGACACTAATGGCTGCACCGTTATCTCTTACTGCTCTCTCACTCTTCCTTACCGACTCCGGCCTCACAACTCCTTACCGAGTTTCTGAGACTTTGCTAGACTCCTCTCACACACACGTAACGCTACTACTTGCTAGCTATCCCTATCTAGCTGGTCTTGTTGGTTGTTTCCTGCATGGCAGCTAGGCAGCAAGTCAGCGCATCAGCAGCCTGCGCCAACATGCCTGACAACTGCCACAACCCTGGGGCTGAGAGCCTGTTCCAGGACTTAGCCAGAGGATAATCAGATGCTATGGCCCTGGGCTGGAACCCTGCTCCGGGACTTAGCAGGAGAGTAATATATAAACCGTAGGATAGCATACAAGTTGGTAGTTTTGATATTCACCTTAGTCTTTGTCTCTGTTCTGGTCTAGTTTTGTTCCTCCATCTCTTTCTTGTCTTGTCTCTCGTATCTGGTCTCCGCGCCTCATACTTCTGTTCTGTGACTCGTATCTCTGTTCCATATCTCTCCTCTATCTCTCTATTTCCTGTCTTGTATCTTTTCCTCTCTATCTCTATCTCCTGTTCCGTATCTCTTATCATCTCTATCTCTATCTCCTGTTCCGTATCTCTTATCATCTCCCAGTTTCCTGATCAATCTATCTCCTATCTGCTCTGTACCTATCCCCATCAACTTCCAAACCTACTTCTGTTCCCCTGTCTTGTATCTTTTCCTCTCTATCTCTATCTCCTGTTCCGTATCTCTTATCATCTCCCAGTTTCCTGATCAATCTATCTCCTATCTGCTTCGTACCTATCCCTATCAACTTCCAAACCTACTTCCATTCCCCAATCAATACTATCTTCCCGTTCCCCATTCACTCCTCCACTAAAAAGCCCCAACCCCCTGAACTTGTGCTCCCCAACCTGGAGCACTCTCAACTTTGCATGTGTCACTACTCGTACCCCGGAGTGTCCAGACTTCACCCCAGGCCACTTGTAGTTGCACTGGAGCTTCGGAGAAGCCCTGGACCTGTACTTGGCCTCCTGAGCTCACCTAGTAAGGACTCGCCAGTGTAGCTGAGCCCCTGTTGTCAGTGGGACCTGACAGGGTGTATCCGATGACAGGGAAGCCTCAGGATGACATGTCGGCCAAGATGCCAAAGTTTGGTGATGCCTGGGAGTCTGTCCAGAGATGGCCAAGAGTGTTGCCGGTGCAACATCATGAGGTTGTTGGTGGCCTTGGAGGTGTGGGAAGTGGGGGGGAGGTGTGTGCTGGGCTGGAGCAGTGTACAAGGGTCCGGAGTTGGCGGGGTTGTGACATTACCCCCTCTTTTAGCATCGAGACCCTTCAAGATGGGGCCTGTGGTGGCAGTGCCATGGAAATTGAATCCAAAGTTAGTGTTGGCATAGAGGTCCTTGAAATTGAAGTCAAAGTCATATGGTGGCCATCCAGGAGGTGCCCCAGGAAAATACAAAGAGGGCTCACCACAGTTGGTTCTCTATCCTTCCATGTCATCACCCAGTTCCACCTCTGGCTCTCCTACTCCCCCTCCCTCAGGTGACAATTGTGTCCAGGCTTGGGATTGTTACAAGGCGTGGCAGGTGGTATATGATCGTTGCTGGACTGAGTGTGAGCTGCCGGTGATCGTCTGCCAGCGTGAGTGGTATCCTCTGTGGTTGTGTGGCTTGTGCTGATGTCAGTTCTAGAGGTAGACTTGCAGACTCCCAGGGCCAGTCCTTTGCAGTCAACCCTCCCTGTTGCTCTGGTCACCCCCCTTGGGCATTGGGTACCTCAAGAGGCCATGATGGCAGGGCAGGTCACAGAGGCATTGGCCCGGATCCGGGGCCCTCCAACTCTTGCATAGTGTCAGGTGCGTAGTCTAGTAAGTAGCTCCCTAATGGTGGGTTCCACAGCTGACTCCGGGGTGCCCTAGTGCATTTTCTGTGCTTGCTGGGGGGAGCCTTGCAAGTTTGTAGCTCTGGAGGTGGGATCATGGCAGGATTCTTCTGTGTGCGAGGCCTGTCAGGCCCATCACCAGAGTTGCTTGGTGTCGCAGCTTTGGAGAGCCACTTGCATTGTGGAGGAGCAGGGGTGGGATGCAGGGTGAGTCCTGGCACCAGATGGCAGCGAATCTGAGGTCTCAGGCAGCAGGGGAGGCCAGAATAAGACCTGGACGCGTGTGGGGGGCTTGCCAGGAGTCCGGAGGCAGTAGCACAGGGGCTGGGGCTGTGGCAAAGATGGAACCCCTGCAAGGGGCACAAAGGGCATTGGGAGCTACCTCCAGTGGAGAGAGGGGCAAGCAGAGGGCATCCTCTTCTTCCAGGCATCCTCCAAAGTGCCCCTGGAGGTCTCTTTCCCCAGAGGCAGGACTCCCTGGGGTGCATATGTTCTCTCCCCAAACTGAGAGGCCCATGAGTCCTCCTTTCCCAGCAGCTACACCCAAGATCTCAGTGGCAGAGGTGGCAATGTGGCAGTGGATGGAGGCCTTGGCAAGGAAGATTGCCTGGAGGGATGCAGATTTGCAGCAGGTTTGGGATGAGCATGACGCAGCATGGCAGGAGTTGGAGATGGCAATGGCCTTGGTTAATGCACGGGCTGTCAAGGTCTGGGGCCTTCAGGCACAAATCCGGTGTTCTGATGGTATGACAGGAGCACCCACAGCGGGTCCAGCTCCAGAGCTGGGGCAGGTGGTGAGGTTGGAGACAGAATTGAGGGCCCTCCAGGTCACAGGGGAGGTGTCCTCTCAATGGTGAGATTGGTTCTTGGGGGAGGCAGCCATGGGGCAGGGGGAGATACTGCGTACGTGGTTCTTAGGGTTCCGCGGGGCCTGCTAATTTGTCTCTTTTTGTTAGGCTGGGTGCAGGAGTACCGACTCCTTCTGGATGCCACGTCCACAGTGCACGCGTCAATACAGGATGGCCTGGCCCAGGGGCAGCAGGACATCACCCCAGAGGTGGCCCACTGTCTCTCGCAGCTGGGGCTGGTGTTGGCGGGGCACTGTTGGTGCAACGCTGTGGCTCTGGGAATGTGGTTGGATATGGTGGTAGATGTGGGGGAGGTCTTGCCATGCCATGAGAATCACACAGCTGCCTTGGGAGTCCAGGTGGAGTTGGCAATGATGGAGGATGGAGGCGCAATGGTCCTGGGGGTGAGGGGGGATATGAGTGAGGGCAGGGGTGTGCAGAAGAGGTCGGAGTGAGATGTAGGGGTTGTTGCTTTTCTTGGTCAGTTCCTCGGACTTCTGGTCTTCTTTCCTGTACTATTTGTAGATTAGCCTGTACATACATTGCTATAGCTCCTTTCCAAAATGTATCCCTTTTGGTGAATGCGGTTTAGTAAGTTTTATGTGGGGAGAGCAAAAAACACATAGGGGTACTGGTGGGAGTTGAATCCCTAATAAAATCCAGAAGCGGGGGTTAGGCTCACTGCTGCCATCTGTAAGTTCTAATCCCAGGAGTCCCTGGGCTTGTTGGGGTGCCACCGGTGGAGATTCTGGAGCACCAGTGGAGCTCCGGAAAGGTTTTTGTGGGGTTCCCAAATGTTGTCCCTGGGGCCATAACCCTTCCAATGCACAAGGTCAAGGATTTGGTTGCAGGAGTCAAGGATTTGGTCAACTTTGTATTGGGCATCACCTTTGAGCTTGATTGGCAGGGGTCATTCTGGTCGCTGGCCCGGGAAAGGGTCCAGGGCATATTTTTTGAGGAGGCAGACATGGAACACCAGGTGGAGTCCTTTGAGGGTCAGAGGTAGGTCAAGCTTGTAGGCGTGCATCAAAACTTTCCAGAGGACTTTGAAGGGTCCAAAATGCTTGTGGTTGAACTTTGGGGTTGGTGGGTTTTGATGTTGCACTGGTCAAGCCATATGAGGGTTCCAGGGGGCCAGTTGAGGCCAGGTTCACGGTGGGAGTTGGCATGCTTGGTGTAGGCTTTGTTGGTGGTGTTGATTTCTTCCCAGAGGAACTGGTGGAGGGACCAGAGACTTTGTGGACAATGTGCAAGGGGATATTGTTGAGGGAGAGGGTAAGCCGGGGGTGGTAGTCCTTGTTGGCATAGAAAAGAGAAACCCTGGTAGCAGAGTGGAGTGTGTTGTTGTAAGTAAACCCGGCCAGGGGTAGGTCGTGCTGCCAATTGTCCTGCTGATAGTTGACATAGAGGTGGAGGTACTGCTCCAAGGTCTGATTCATGCATTTGGTCTGTCTGTCAGTCTCCAGATGATAGTTGGTGGATAGATTAGTTTTTATTTCCAAGGCCTTACACAGTGACTGCCAGAATTGGGAGACAAAAAGGGGGCCGCGGTTGGAGATGATGTCATTGGAGAGTCCGTGCTTGGAGAAACTCATGCTCAAGAAAGATTCGGGCAAACTCCAGGGCGTCATTGGTGGTGTGGCAAGCGATGAAGATGGCTTGTTTTGTGAAGTGGCACACCACCACAAGGATGGCATTGAAGCCATTGAAGTTGGGGAGTTCAACAATGTGGTCCAGGGAGATCAACAACCTTACAGATTCCCAGGTGTCCCCATAGCTTATGGTCATGATGTTGTCAAAGGATGTCAAGGCATATCTTTTTGTGGTCCGGGGCATAGATTTGACTGTCCTGGAGGAGGAGGGAGTCATCCGGGGATAGGGTGAAGGCTGACTGGGTCAGCAGAGCATCTTCTAGAGTGTTCCGGGGGTCATGCTGGGTGAAGAAGGGGTCCAGAGGTGCGTTGCAAATTTTGTGTAGGATCCCTTCTTTGTTCATAATCAGCACGGCATGAAGATGCTCAGGGGAGATTACCACTCAATGGTTAAAGGAGTTCTGCTCCGCCTCAAATAACTTTTTTGGGTAGACATCCAGTTGTTGGGTGAGGGTGCTGGGTTTGGCTCCAAGGCAGCCGGGGCGGTAGTGAATGGTGAAGTCATACTCCAAGAGGGTCTCCGACCAGTGGGCTTGGCAGCGGCTGAGCTGTTTTGTGGTTGTGAAGTACTGAAGGTTGTTGTGATCAGAGTAGACTTGGATGCAGTGGGGTGCTCCTTCAAGGTAGGCCCACCATTGCTTAAAGGCTTCGACTATGGCCTATGGCGAGCAGTTCCTTGTCATAGATGTCATAGTTGAGCTCCGCCGGGATCATTGAGTGTGTGTAGAAGGCAACAGGGTGGAGCTTGCTGCTGCCAGGGTCCATCTGCAAGAGGATGCTGGGGATGGCGTAGTCAGAAGTGTCGCATTCCAAGACAATGGGGAGGGAGGGGTCATAGTGTCGGAGGATCAGGATGGAGGTGAAGATGGACTTGAGGAGTTCAAATACACTCTGGCACTTGCTGTTCCAATTCCATGGAGTTTTCTTCCAGGTGAGCCGGTTGAGGGGTTTTGTGATGCCAGAGTAGTTATCTATGAACTGGCAGTAGAAATTAGCGAAGCCCAGGTAGGACTGTACCTCCTTGACATTCTAGGGCAGCGGCAAGTTGAGGATGGCCTGGATCTTTGACCGGGTCCATGCACACTCCATCCAGGGAGACTATTACACCCAGATACTCTACCTCTGTAACATGGAAGGCGCACTTCTCTGGTTTGGTGTGGAGGTGATATCTCCGAAGGTGTTCCAGGACTTGGCGCACGTGCTTTCAGTGGTCATCAAGGGAGTCTGAGTAGATGAGGATGTCATCAAGGTACACGATTACAAAGATGTCGCTCATGTCATAGAAGATGTCATTCATAAAGTACTGGAAGGTGGCGGGGGAGTTGGTCATTCTGAAGGGCATGACAAGATATTCAAAGAGTCCGTAGTGGGTGCGTAAGGCAGTTTTCCATTTGTGTCCTGGAGCTATGTGCACATTGTTGTAACCAGATTGGAAGTCTATTTTGGTGTAGACTTTGGCACTGCAGAGACAATCAACCAGATCACTGATGAGGGGGAGAGGGTACCAGTTCATTTTAGTGACTTTATTGAGTCCCTGATAGTCAATGCAGAGCCGGAGGGAGCTGTCCTTCTTCTTTGCAAATAGTACGGTGATGCGCTGACTTGCTGCCTAGCTGCCGTGCAGGAAACAACCAACAAGACCAGCTAGATAGGGATAGCTAGCAAGTAGTAGCGTTACGTGTGTGTGTGAGAGGAGTCAAGCAAAGTCCCAGAAACCCGGTAAGGAGTTGTGAGGTTGGAGTCGGTAAGGAGGAGTGACAGAGCAGTAAGGGATAACGGTACAGCCATTAGGGGCGCTACCGAATCACAGCAGGTTGAGAGATCTGTAAAGACCCAGAAGGTTGTTAAGGGATTTAAGAGGAGTTAACAGAAATATATGAGTTGCTAGCCATAAGCGCTAGCGTTAACGAAGGCGAGACGAGGGCACCCATATGGTGCTTGACAAAGGTGAAGCAAGGGCGCCCATATGGCATGTAGCGAAGATGACGAGTGCTAAGTTTAACAATACCATTAAGCTGAGCGCAGAAACCAAAGGAGACTGGACTGGGTAAACCCAAATCAGTCGTTAACAAATCAAGAGCGAAAATGTGATCTGAAGCATAGTCTGAAACGGGGACTAGACTCTGGTATGATTCGATTGTGTTTAGCTACTGACAGGGCAGTATTTATAGGTAGGTAAGACAATAAAAGGGGAAACCGGTAAGAGATAGTAAGTGTAGCGGTCGCATGTGATAACGCACGTCGGGAGCCGCTATTGAATAGGAAAATTGTAAGTAATATATAGAAAAATTGTAAGTAGATCGAGAGGGAAAATTGTAAGAGAAAAATGTAAATGAAAATAAGTTTATGATCGTTGGGTCATCAGTAACGCGGTTACGATCAATCAATGGCTGCCAGTTGGGGGCCATAGAGAGGGCTGGATTGTCCAAGGTCGGCCTGGTCGTTAAGGCAATTGTTGGTAACGGTCAGTGTCGTTAGCGGTCGGTCGGTAGCGGTCATGTGCTGAGGTCACGTGCTTGGTTCAACTTGTCGGTGTCAGGCAGCCAGCGCTGACTGGGTTGTATCATCTCCCCTTGACTGAAAAACTGACTGTCCCCAGTCAAAGGAAAATCCTCGAAGTCTCGTGATCGTTAATCGTGGTCCATGCAGGGGGGTCTTGGTCCATGCGCCATACCGTAAAACCATAAATAATTCCAGCAACTCTTTGGACTTCATCATCTCAATCTTCTTCTATCATGTCGGCTCCTACTTTCTTCAACTACTCTACGATCTTTGCACGATTTGCTGCCGCCCAGGACTTTTTGGAGAAGGCGCCGAAGGTACTAGCAATGGGTCGCTCGCTCCTCACGACCAACCCACAGTCGGCGGTAACGTCGATACTGTCAACCTACTTGCATTGGTTTGAGTTGGCCGGCGGCAGTGGTGTCACATGGATGGAGCAAGAAGCTGTCGGGGAGGAGTGTTGGGCGCTCTACACCCAATACAAGGAAGAGGCCTGGATGCGGCCATACGACAGGCATTTTGTAAGTTTTCTATCTTCTAATGGCTCGTCCAGTATGTTAACGGTTGCGCTAAGAGTGCAGTGCCAGAGGGAGCGATGGAGGTTGAGGATGAGGAAGCGCCAATGACGGTAAGTGCTAATGGTATTGCTAGGGACTTAGCGATGTCGTTAAGGTGAACCCTAGCTTTTTACAGAACTTTCTTTTGACGAGCAGTTTTTCTTTCAGCACCCGCCAAAGAATCCCATGGCGTCGGCTGGCACGAGGACAAGGGAGGACCATGGGGAGGGCTTGAGTCAGTAAAGAGGAGCGGCCGGTAACGCTGGAGCAGAGTCGCCAGCGTTATCGCAGACTCCCAAGACTCCACGACCTGCAACGGAGGCGAGGACGAGGATGATGACGGTTCCTAAGGTGAGTTCCTCATTTGCTGCGGTTGGTAAGATATTAATGGCTGGTGCTTGCAGCGGTCACTGAAAGGCAAGGAGCGGGTGATCGAGGACATCGATGAAGAAGAGACAGTAAGCAACTGATCAGCTGCATTTTGGCTAGGTGTTAATGGCTTCCCTAGACTCCTTCGTGGAAAGGCAAGGGTAAGAAGAGGGCGGCAACTAGTGACAATGAGAGCAAGGAGGAGATCACGGTTCCCGAGTCGTTTAATGACTGGGAGTTGAAGAAGTTGCTGCGTGGGCGCTTGCCCTCAACAGTTCTTGATACGGGGGCAGGTGCAGGGGAACGAGTGGGGCAAAGAAAGGAGAGGAAGTTAGCAGTGCCAGCTGCAAGGACCACTTTCCGTGAGAGGGTAGTAAGTAGGCATGGTACGGGATGCTGAGGAGGGCGGAAGGTGCCTTGGAACGGGACCAAGACGATTGTGATACCTACATTGCTTGGCAGGCCGAGGGTCGGAGTGACGGAGGAGCATTGGGTGGGGACTTGGGATAGGGAGCTGCCAGCGGACGATTTCGCCTCCCCCTTGCCCTAAAAATAATTTTAATTTAGCTATTGTTTTTGTCACTGATGCAGACTGACCCCCTTGAGGGGTCTTTTAAATAACGAGTTTTCTTGGAGACTGGCTCGACCGGTAAGATAGCGGTCAGGAAAAGGTGAAACAAATAGAGGGGAAAGGTGAAAATCGAAGCAAAAGAGATAAACGGGTTAAAAAGATAAACGCTCAGTAGATCATCATGGCGCTTGCACAACGTCGCTTAACAACTGCATCTTAACAAAAGGCAAATGGGGAGCGGTGGTGACAAGTTAGAAAGAATAAAAGTAAAGGGCTTAACGGTAGGCGTGTATGTTGGAAAGCGTATGTAGAAAGAAAGTCTATGGTGAATAGAAATGGAGTAAGTAAATATGAAAAGGGAAACAAAACAATAAAAACAAGGGCTTATCGAAAGCCATTAAGGTTTTGGGGTTTTAATGGTGAGTGGGGCAGAAAGGTGTAAACGATGTTCTCTAGTCTTCTTCAACAGTATTGTCCAATGAGTCGTTGGGATTAATGGGTTCTTCATCGTCGAGTAAGTCGGTTTCTTCTAAAATTCTTAATCGGTCGGTATCGATGTCAAAGGCGTCGGTAGGGAGAGGGATGTGTTTGCAGGCAAAATAAGGGACTAAACAAAAGGCAGCTACCAGTCGGTGGAGTACTGATCCATCCAGTTCGCAGAGAATGTAAGCGCCTCCACAGTTTTGGGATATTACCACTAGCGGTCCTAGGTATTGAGGTCGCATCTTCTTGTTATGAGTGACTTCAATCCGTGTGTTCCTTATTAATACTAGGTCTCCTTGCTTGAAGTCGTAGTCCCGTATCGTAGCGGTGTGTTCTTGTTTGAAACAAATAGCGGCTAAATGGCGGGCAGTAAGAACAATGTCATGTAAACAGTCGTGGTCAGCTTGTCTGCATTGGAGGTCGATAGCGCGTCGAGCGATGAGGTCGGTAGTCGTTAACAAGGAATCGGGGGGTGGCTGGAGGTAGGTCGCTTCTACAATGTCGGCGGGGAATAGGGGATGGGTACTGGTAGCAGTGTAGTAAGGGGAGCAACCCATGCGTCGGCAGACGGTAACGCGTTCTGACCAGAAGACAGAATAAGTGGCTGAGCTCCACTTGGACTGATCTCCATTAACGGCTTTGAAGAGGGCTTGTCTAACATCAAAGTGGGGTCGTTCAGCAATACCGTTAGCGTGCTTGTTGTAACCAGATATGCAAATGTGGTTAATGTGGTACTTCTTGGCAAGGTAAGCGACGGCTTTGATGATGGGGGGACCGTTATCGGTAACGATTTTGTTAAGGGCGCCCCAGCGGCAGATGATGTCTTCGAAGAGCCACTTAGCAATAGCGTCGGTATTTTCATGGACTAGCATGCGGAATTCGGGGTAGTGGATTAACGAACAGCGTCCTTGGATGATATATTTGAATTTGTTCGAAGGCGGCATGAACATGGTGTCAATATAGATTTTGCTAAAGAGAGCGGCGGGGGTAGCGATGGTAGGTGATATGAGGACTTTGGTTGTTTGGTGGACTTGGCAAATATGGCATGAACGGATGTACCAAACAATATTGGCCGCTACCTGTGGCCACCAAAAGTGCTCCAGCAGGGTGGCTCTTGTAGCAAACAGACCGCGATGTCCAAGGTTGTTGTGCATAGTGTGTAGGATGTGAAGTCGCAAATTGGTCAGTATGAAGAGCTTGTGCTCACCGTTACGATTGCGTCGCCAAAGTTTGCCATTAGCGAGGAAGAAGCCACTAGCGTAGCAAAGGAAGGTAGCAAGGGCCTTGTCGTTAAGGCCTGGCGGTCGCTTGAAGTTGGCAAGCCACTGCTTAACGAGTTGAACTCTTTTGTCACTGGCAAGGGCCTTGGGGGAGCGAGGGACGTTGTTGTAGAAAAGGGGGTCGGTAACGGGTGGAATTGAGACTTTGGTAAGGGGGACGGTGTCATTAACAAATGTTGCTAGAGTCGGACGGTAATGGGCAAGTGGGGGTAAACGAGAGGCAGTAGAAGCTGAGCGGGCAAGAGCGGTTGGTAACTGAACATGGTGCATAAATCCATGCATACAATCGACCCAATCTTTGAAGATGTCATTGTCAGTATTGTCTGGGAGAGGGTTGGTAGGCTGTAACGGTTGTCACAAAAGTCCGTCGGGCCCATGGAAGGTTCCTTTAACGTGTACAAGCTCAAAGTGGAACATAAGGATGGCCATGATCCAGCGGTTCATGCTAGCGGAGGGCTGAATGTCAGGGTTCTGCAGCATACCTTTGATGTAGCGAGCATTGACTTCGATAATAAGGTTCCTAACATCTAGGAGATACATGCATAGCACCTGCAAGGCTCGGTACAAACCGTAAAGCTTGAGCTTGGGCTGACTGAAGCAAGCTTCGCGTTTGTTAAGGGTGATGGAGCCAAAATGGTTATAGTGGCGTTGTTTGCAATTGTTGGTAGTGCACTGGCAAAGGTAGAAACTGACTGCTATGTAGGAAGTGTCAACCGCTAAGATAATGGGATCGTCGGATTCGTAGTCAATAGGAATGAGGGGTTTAGCATCGTGTAAAGCCTTGACAAGGTCTTTCTGGGCATTAAGCTGATTGGGACCAAATTCAAAGGGAACTCCAGTGCAGGTGAGCTTTGTTAGGTGATGGGCGCGATGGGCGAAGTTCTTAACAAACATCTGGAGGACTCCAACGGTACCTAGGAAAGCGTGGACCTCCATTAATGACTGGCAAGGGCCCCAGTGGTCCAATAACGCTAAACGGTTTTCGTCGGGGACTCGGCCGTTAGGAGTACAAACGTGGCCAAGGATCTTGAAGGTAGGTGTGCAAAGGACAAGCTTATGCCTGGAGAAAGTACCGTCGCAGTACTTCATCCGCTGAAGGACACAATTCAGGAGTTCAAAGAACTCCCAAAGCGCTAAACAAATGTTGGGGTTGTCAGGATACTTAGTGAGTGTGCCATTAACAAGTTTCCAGTCCTTTGAGCCTTTAATGCCAACGTTGTCAATGAAGCTGAGAGCGTTATGGGGGATCTCGGGCTGGAGGATGTGGGTGATGTCATTGTGGAAGATGGGCACTGCGTTAGTCCATCCCATTGGAAGTGTTACTAAACGGAGGGCGCCAAACGGGGTCTGGAAGGTCGTTAAGTCATGGGAAGCGGGATCAATAAGGCATTCGTCATAGCCAACGTAGAGGTCAAGGGTAGCGCTGCAAATGCGGCCAGCGAAGGATTTGGCAACGTGGCTGGGGAAAGGGGGAACTCCAGAATGGCAGATAGTGACTTGGTTTAACGGCTCGAGGCTGTGGACTAGGCGAAGTTTACCGTTTTTCTTCAAGACACAAAACCAGCGGGACCGGTAAGCGGAGTTCGAAGGTTTGTAAATGCCTGCTTGGATCTTGCTACGTATGATCTCACAGATCTCCTTTTTGAGGCCTGGTGGTATCGGTCAGTTGTGCTGAACCCAAGGGACGTGAGGGATGGTCGGTATGCAAACAGGAAGGAAGAAGTCAGGTCGTAGGCTACCTCTTTCAGAGTCTTCCCAAGTGAATGTGTTTTGTTGCTTAGTGACAAGGTCCACGAGTACGTTAAGTTCATCTTGGGTAAGAAAGCCAGTATTGTGTTCCTTAACAAAAGTCGCTTTGCGGTCTTTGGTAAAGTGAGGAGTCGGTAAGAAGGGAAGGGGATTAGGATTGAGCTTGGGTATGTTTGCTAAGGGGTCGCCAAGGATATGTCGTTTGATTCGAAAGTCTTCGCTAACTTGGCTAGCGACAGGCTTGGTCTTCAAAGCAACTGGCTTATATTTCTTCTTGACTTGGACTCCTTTGTGTTTTGGCTTGGCGGCAGCGTAAACGGCTGGAAAGGGGACGTTAACGTAAACGGGGGCTGAGAAGGTATCGAGCATTCCAGATGCTTGACCAAGAATCGAGGGATCGGAGAGACTAGTGGAAACAAAATAAGAGCGCGGCGGGATAACGGTCTCGGTAAGGTCGCTAGCGGTTGCATACAAATAAGCAAGAGAGAGATTGTTGGAAACTGTTTTTGGGTTTTCTAATATTTTGGGATCGAGCGGAGTATGCGATTGCACTATAACAGAGTGCTTTTGGCAGTTGTAGTCAAGGATGACCGCTAAGTCTTCCTCAGAGTCATTAACCGTGAGAGTGATGCCGAAAGCAACGGGGCGGTCCTGCGCTATACTTGGGCTGAACCTTCTGTTGCTTGTACTGACTGCGGGGAAACATAGGGATGGTGCGACGAAGTCCGGTATTGTGGTCCATTATTGTTATCGTAGTCTCTGTTTTACTAAGGGTGTTGACGGTACTCTTGGTAAGGACATTGAAGGGGCGACCAAGCAGAATATCATAAGCGGGGGATTGTAGGACATGGATCTGAAGGTACAGCGTGATACTGCCAACAGTGCAAGGGACGTTACGAGCTAGGCCGAGGGATTTGTCCATAGTACCATTAGCGCTCTGCATGTTCAGAATGATGCTAGGGTCATAGGATACACCAAGATAATTAGCAACTTCAGCAGACATGGAGATGATCTGGGAGCCACTATCTGCTATACATTTGATTTCCTCGCAATTATCGACCAAAAGCATGATAGACCAAATTGCCTGAGATTCCTGAGTGACCGTTAATGTAACCAGCTCTTCGCCAGGCGGTAGCGACTTGATGTATGCTTCCACTGGGTCTATCGAGGTAACTTGGGCTCTAGCAGCGTCGGTAAGAGGAGGGTTGGTAGCAGGAGTGTCGTTAAGCAAAAATGAAGGCAGGGTGTTGTCGAGGATGTCGGTGGACTCTTGGAAAGCAGTGACGTTAGGAGGCATGGTCTGTTTAGGCATAATGACGTTTCTGAACTGATTTCGGATGTCGTTAGAGAGGGAGCAGAGTTTGCTGACAGAGACAGTAAGCCTGGTCTGGAGTACCTGGTCAAATACCTGCTTGGACTGTTCGATATCGTAGATGGGGGCCATACTCTGGTAAGCAGCGTCAGGCTGTTTGTCCGGAGCGCCAAAGTTTTGGTTGATTGGGGGCTGATAGCAAGACGAGATGCCAGAATAAGGGTGAACTGGGGGATCAACCATGGGAACCTGGTTAACGACTGGTGGCTCAGGGGCTCTAGCGGTACTGATAGCAGAGGTAGAGGCAGGACGTTTGTTAGTGGCAGGAGCAGGTGCAGGGACAGATCGTTTGTTAGCAGCAGTGGAACTGGTAGTGGCGGAGTTGTTAGCGGTTTTAGGGGGAACCAGTCAATATCCCTTAGCACGAGGGATCTCGATACCGTCGAAGACTTCTGTGGGGCGACATAGAGCATAAAGTTCCCTTTCTAAGGCAGTGACATGTTCTTCCCTGGATAACGTTCCTGGGCTAGCGGTTTCTGGTTGCAAGACTTTGTGGATAAACATCTGCGACATGCCTTGGAGCTGTTCTGCATCGGGGTTAGCGTTAGCGGAGAGGCAGCCGGTAAGAAGCTGGTTGGGGTTGAGCCTGTGCCATTCGTCAATACATTCCATGTAGAGCCGTTTGCCGATGTAGTTGGGGATCTCGCGGAAGTACTGGGCGAGCTCTCAAGGGCAACTCTCGTCCCACTTGGGTGCGGTAGAGTCATTGCGGGGTGGCATATGACAGGAAAGACGGGCGTCACCCATGATGGTAGGGTTAACAGGTGTCAGTAAAGGTGTAGTGGGTTGAACTGGGGAATAGGGGTCTGGGAATAACGGCAGTAGCAGTGCATCGAGGAAGTTGTCAATGTGATGGCCTGGGAAGTTCTCCAGGAGTTTGTTAACGTCGAGAAGTTCCCTAGCGGTAGCGAGTTCCTCTTCAAGGTTACAAGGCGGTGTCGTTAAGGGTGTTAGCGGCGAAGGAGGGGGAATGTCAAAAGGGATAATGGGGAGCGAAGCTTCGGTAACGAGACATAAGCGGTTTTTGGCCTGGAGGCGAGTTTCCGGTGGAATTTTGCTATAGAATCCCTCATGGTGGGCTCCAAAATGATGCGCTGACTTGCTGCCTAGCTGCCGTGCAGGAAACAACCAACAAGACCAGCTAGATAGGGATAGCTAGCAAGTAGTAGCGTTACGTGTGTGTGTGTGAGAGGAGTCAAGCAAAGTCCCAGAAACTCGGTAAGGAGTTGTGAGGTCAGAGTCAGTAAGGAGGAGTGACAGAGCGGTAAGGGATAACGGTACAGCCGTTAGAGGCGCTACCGAATTGCAGCGGGTTGAGAGATCTGTAAAGACCCAGAAGGTTGTTAAGGGATTTAAGAGGAGTTAACGGAAATATACGAGTCACTAGCCGTAAGCGCTAGCGTTAACAAAGGCAAGACGAGGGCACCTGTATGGTGCTTGACAAAGGCAAAGTGAGGGTGCCCGTATGGCGCGTAGCAAAGACGACAAGTGCTAAGTTTAACGATACCATTAAGCTGAGCGCGGAAACCAAAGGAGACTGGACTGAGTAAACCCAAATCAGTCGTTAATGAAGCGAGAGCAAAAATGTGATCTGAAGTGTAGTCTGAAACGGGGACTAGACTCTGGTATGATTCGATTGTGTTTAGCTACTGACAGGGCAGTATTTATAGGTAGGTAAGACGATAAAAGGGGAAACTGGTAAGAGATAGTAAGTGTAGCGGTTGCATGTGATAACGCACATTGGGAGCCACTATTGAATAGGAAAATTGTAAGTAATATATAGAAAAATTGTAAGTAGATCAAGAGGGAAAATTGTAAGAGAAAAATGTAAATGAAAATAAGTTTATGATCGTTGGGTCATCAGTAACGCGGTTATGATCAATCGATGGCCGCCAGTCGGGGGCCGTAGAGAGGGCTGGATTGTCCAAGGTCGGCCTGGTCATTAAGGCGATTGTCGGGAATAGTCGGTGTTGTTAGCGGTCGGTCAGTAGTGGTCACGTGCTGAGGTCATGTGCTTGGTTCAACTTGTCAGTGTTGGGCAGCCAGCGCTGACTGGGTTGTATCAACGGGTGCTTCGGTGGTGGAGTTTGAGGGCCGGATGAATCCCTTGCCAAGCATTCTGTTGAGGTAGTCCTTGAGTGCATGGAGCTCTACTTTGGACATATTGTAGACCTTGCCAAACAGGGGTGTGGTGCCTTCCTCAAGGTCAATTGTGTGGTTGTATGATTGGTGGGGAGAAGTTCCTTGGTGCTCCCTTTGGAGAAGACATTGGCAAACTCATGATATTCCGGGGGAACTACTTTGCATAGGATCTGCTCCTCCATTCTGGGTTCAGCAGGGGTGTCCTCAGCATGGAGGTGCTCTTTGGGGAGGGCCAGAGATATATGAAGTTGGAAGGCTGGGGTGCCATCCCACAGGATGCACGCAAAGGGTTCTAGGACTATGATTTTGATGTCCAAGTCAGCAGAGCCAAGAGGTTTCTTGGGCGCATTGCCGGGGGTTGGTGGAGTGGATGTTTTGAGGCTTGGAGCGGGATAGGAGGAACCTTTGTACCAGTTTTGGGGAATGTTGGAGGGAAAGGGGGGAATTGGATGTAGGGTGGGAGTCCAGGGTGGTCTGGAGTTGCCTTTTGGGGTTGCAGGGGGTGCTGGCATTGCCGGATTGAGTTTGAGGTGAATGGCGGCAGCCAAGTTGGCATCAGGTCCTGGGAAGGTTGTTGTGAGGTCCTCCCAGTTGATGTCGGGGTTGACATCACGTAACCAGGGTAGTCCAAGGATAATCGGGGTTGGTTCCAGAAGAGAGGTGACCAGGAGATTCACAGGGAACTGGAGGCCATTTTTGAGGAGGAGAGTGTCAGAGTGGGAGTGGGTAATGGGTTCGGAGGTGGCAACGTTTCTGTCAAAGAGTTGGAGCTCTAGGGGCTTCCTGAGTGGGTTGGGGGTCAGCCATAATCACTTGCTGACAAACATACCAGTGACCCCGCTATCAATGAGGACGGGTAACCTTTGAGGAGGCCATCTAATCATATGTTGATGATAAAGGATTGGGCAAAGGTTGAACGGAGCTGCAAGGGTGACATTGGCGGTTGTGCAGGGTGCTCCAAGGTACCTACACCTTGGATAACATGAAAGGGAATGGGTTCCGAGGCAGGTGCAGATTGCTGGTGGGGGCGGAGTGTGAGGTTCTGCCAGTCAATCCGGGGGTTGGTTGCACGGAGCCAGGGGAGTCTCAGGATGAGGGGGTGGCGGTGTGGAGCCTGGTTATGAGGAACTGGACTTCCTGCTGTTGGCCGTCAGTAAACATGATGGGTAGCTGTACAGAGTGGGTGATGGCTCCAGAGGATGTGGTACTGCTGTCAAAGAGTTGAAGGTGAATGGGGATGGGTAAGTGTTGGAGAGGGTGGGGGGTTGACAAGGCCAGGGACTCATCAACAAAATTATTGGTGGCACTGCTGTCAATGAGAGTGTTGATGCAGGCAGGGGAGGCATCAAGGGAGGTACTAATAAGGAGGGTCTGTCAGGATTGCGAGGAGAGGTAAGCCGTGGGGGTGTCCAGGAATAAAGTCATTGCACAGAGGTATGAAGCTGGGGTAGGGAAGATGTCGGAGTCGGGTTTGCAACTTAGTGCATCTTCCAGATCTAAACTGCTGGCTTGTTTTCCATAAACTGGTAGTCGCAGTCCTCACTGTTGATGATCCAGACTGCGCAGCCCATAGTGCAGCATTTGGGGCAGTCATTGATGAAGTGCCCTTGCTCACCACAGAGGATGCATGAACCTTCCTTGCGCTGGTGCTCCTGCACATTGTTGGGCATGTTGATCCAGGGTCGGCTGGAGTTCCAGACCCAATTGGCCCATAGAGACTCCTCATCACCAGAGGTGTCTGTGGGGTCGAGGGGGAGATTGGGTTCATTGGAGGGGGTTTCCAGAGCTTTGTCAAGGGTGGCGGCGTTGAGCTGAGTGGGGGGGTGGGGACCCATAGGTCAAGTTGATTTGGAGGGTCCCTGGCCTGGGTTGGGGCGAGGGGTGGGGGTGGCACCAGCAGGCAATCCTGCATGTGTCCCCCGGAGTTGCCAGGAGGGGTTGTTTGCAGGGTTCCAGCTGTTCTGGAAGGCCGCAGTCTTGCTCTGCTCTTCCCAATACTGTTGGTTGACTTGAGTGACAAGTGCCTTGTATCCATTGTACGTGGTCTGTTTGGGGGCGATGCAGAGAATGTCCTTGATGCATTGGGGTAGGACGCGGCAGAGAGTGAACCGGAGGGCGTTGTAGTTCCAGCCCGTTTTGTAGGCTTCTCATTAGAAGCGGACAATGAAACTGGTGAAGTGTTCCTCCGAGCGCATCCGGAGATTGATGAGTGTCTCCTCTGCTTCCGCCACAGTGTCATAGACGCTGAACTTGCCGGAGAACTCCTGGACAAAGGCCTGCCAATTGGAGAGGATGGGGTTGGTGGAGTCATACCATAATAGGGTGGTGTAGTGATCATAGGCAATGCCCTGGAGGTACAATGCTGTGAATGCAACCCAGGAATTCTCAAGCTGGAAGGTGACTGGTTTTGCTTGGAACATGGTAAGGCACTGTGTGAGGTAGGTGCACCACTTGTGAGGGTTGCGGCCCATGAAGGGTTCTGGCTTCTGTATGTCAAGCTTCCATTCATGTGCCAGGGCGTCGCAAGTGTTGTCCAGAGCGTTTTGATTTTGTGTGGGACTGGCATTGTAATAATAGTAGAAGTTGTTGCCGCCAGGTTGTTGGGGAGGGAAGGTGTTCATAGCCAGGCCCCATCCACCTGAGGGTCTGCTGTCTAGGGGTCCTCTGCCCGGTGGGGGGCCATTGCCTCCTGAAGCGGGTCCAGGGGCCCACCAAGGGTGCAGAGGTGCTCCAGGGGGCAGAGGTGGTCCTGAGGGGGGTGGTCCTCATGGCCTGTGACTGCCTGGTGGTGGTCCCGGGGGAGGTAGAGGTCCAGAGGGGAAGGCAGGGCACGGCGATCCTGTGTGAAAGGGGAGATGGATTTGACCTGGGGGAGGATGTGGGGGTGCCGGGGCTCTTAGGTGGGGTTCGTGGGGAGGGAGCCCATTTCCGTAGTTGCCTCTGAGGTCAAGGTGGGGGGGCCTGTCTTCATGGAAAAAGAAAGCAACAACCTTAGTAGCATGAGGGCAGACCTGCAAGCATGTCAGAACAGAGAAGAGAAGAGGACAATACCACCTCAATGGATACAGGTCTACACAGATGGCTCCTGCATGAACAACAGCTACATGGATGCCCAAGCTGGAGCAGGGGCCTGGTTTGGTGGAGACAACCCCCAAAACAAGGTAGTCAGAGTGCCCACACACCTGAACCAATCTAATAATGCAGGAGAAGCACTAGCCATGCTGATGGCAGCAAGGAGCATTGACACAAATGACCACTGATATGTCGGTCCCAAACCTGAGACCAAGGAAATGTACCAAGCAACCCAAAAACAATATAAAAAACGCTGAAAACTGTAAGCAAAATGCATCAAAAACTGTAGATGCAGGGTACGCACCGAGTCACCAAGAAATGAACCCATAAACGCTGCGCAACCCCAAACAAAGTAACAAAAAGGGAGTTAAAGTCAAAGATGAGAAAGGAACATGGTGTAATTGATGCGGTGGCGGTGCGAGTGATCAGATTCTGTCATAACATCAAACGAACCATCCATCAAGGCACCACCCAGCCAGAAGAGTTCCCTGTCTTTGCCAAAGTCCCCCACAAGCCTACACTGAAATCCAAATGCGATAATGCCCCAAACAATGACAGTGGAAGACGAGATTGGGAAAGGACCAAGCTTGTGATCGGTGGCAGTGTTGACTCAATCATGGAGCTCGGCCCCATCAGGCGCCTGATGAGAAGTCCCCACTGTCCCTCCAATCACAGTTGCCCACAAAACTGTACTGTACTGTCGCCGAGCCAGAGACTGTCAACCGACACAAACAGGATGTCAAAGCATGAGGGAAGAAGAGGATGGATGAGGAAAAGAGTGGACGAAGAACATGCGCCAAGCCAAGGAACAAAAATTGTCGGGAAAGAAGAAAACCGACTGCCAACTGGCAGCCACAAAAACCCGCTGGAAAACCACGCTGGCCAGCATGGTCCATGCGCCAGAGGAAGAGTATAAAGGGAAGGGAAAAAGGGAGGAGTAGGCAGGCAATCGTGCACGGCTCGGAGTCCCCAGGGAGTGGATGTCTTAGGCCAGAATGCGAGAGCTTCAACATTATTATTGGGTTTTAAATTAGTATTTTAATTGAACCTTTTTTGAACGCGCTCAAACTTAGTTTGCCATCGAAACAAATCAATATAAAATCATATTATAATTATAAAAAGTGTTATTGAGTTGTCGAGATGCCCAACGCAACTTACCGCAAGTCGGAGTTTTAATTTGTAAACAAATACAAATAAACAAAATCACTGCACTTCGCATCACCACATGAAAATACAACAGACTCTGCACTAACCATTGAAAGCCTTACTAAGTCCCTCTGGAAATATGAAGATGAGGGATGGCTGAGAGTAGAGAACAAGGAGATACTTGGCACCACGGTGTCCTATCTAAGAAGCAGGATAGGACATACAATCCTCACAAAAGTGAAAGGACACACCGACCTCAGGGGAAATGATGAGGCAGATAGGCTGGCTAAAGAAGGAACACAGACATACCATAGACCTGACATCAATACAAGTGGTGTGAGACTCAGCAATGCATCACAAGCACTCCTCTACAAAGGAATAATAGAGAGGGAATCCCCTCTGGTAAGGCAAGGCACAATGGTAAACATGGACAGAGCAAGATGGGTGCTAAAAGAGCTGAACAGAAGCCCACCAACAGACAAAGCTCTATGGGTCTCCCTAAGAGACAGGATGATCACAAAAGAACCCTGGGCCTTCCTATGGAAGGCAATGCACAATGCCTATAAAATAGGGGAATATTGGGAAAAGATCCCAAACTATGAGACAAGAGGCAGATGCCATGTCTGCAACACCACAGAAGACATGGAGCACATCCTCACAACATGCAGGGCCATCAATCAGGAAATAATATGGAAACTCACAGAACAGTTATGTGGCCATAGGAACCTCAAATGGGAAGAGCCAGGCATAGGCATAATACTGGGCTGCACACTGGCCAGACCAAAACACCAAAATGGTGAAACAACGGAAGTGGGAAACAGGATGTATAGAATCGCTATGTCAGAGTCCGCCCGCCTGATATGGAAGCTAAGATGTGATTGAAAGATAGGGTGTGAGGCAGACCCCGAGAAGCTTCACACGACGGAGGAAATAATAAGCAGATGGCGAAATACCCTCTTAAAGCAGATAAAATCAGACTGCCTGGCATCTGACGTTGAGAGGTACAGCAAGAGAGCCATAGACAAGACCCTAGTCGCAAAAACCTGGGGAATGATCATACAGGAACACTCACGACCTTGTAACGCGTAGAGATTGGCAATATAACGCGTAGAGATTGGCAATAGGCTATTTTCTCGAGACCAGCCCTCCCTCCTGCATCTCTTTCGACTCCATCCGCCCTCTCCGAAGTCCGAACAGAAGTTCCGCTGCTATCATTAGCACCCGCCTCTCCACATCTCGTGGCTTCGTCGGCTTCCATCGCGACTTCTTCAAGGACAAATCCGCCGCCGACCCCTCCACCCACCATTCCCCTTCCGTCCATCCCTCCGACAGTGGCAACGC